>DWME01006801.1:0-13240 GCA_018244795.1 Parelbella ahira ahira
CTACTAAAGATTTGAAATTAGAAAAATCTAATAAATTTTAACCGGATATAACATGTACATAGGTACATATGTATGTTATACAAAATATATATTTCGTTGTTGATTGAGACAATAGAGAAATGAGCGTGTAGAATCTGTGTACTTAGTCAGGACACAAGGTTCCCAGTTACGAGTTTGAGCTGCGCCAGCAAGTAATTCTTATCCAGTTTCCTAGCTCCGTAATTCGAGTATTTATTATGCGAAACGCTTATCCCAGATACTGTAAGATTTTTTATCCTATATTAAAGAATACAGTCGTTTAATATTAATGAAAATGTAATTACTGTTTTTTTTTCTATATTGTATGTATATCATGATTAGTAATGAGAAAGCCACTTGGGTTACCGAAACAATTGATACCCACACAATGGGAAAAGGAGAGTATTGGTATCGTGTAAAAGTAATCCTTGACCGGCAGCTCCGCCTGGATTTATTAGTTCAATTACCGTACTATTCTACGAGCTGCCGACCGACTACATGACGCTTACGAGAAAATTTTACTCACCCTGTAAGCGCTACAGTGAATTTATTCGAATTTTTTCCTCACTCATTTCCTTTAATATTACTTTATTCTTACTTAATTGCATAAAATGTAATGCAATTATTTTTGAACTTAGAAGATACAAGATTGAAAGTAATAACTTATACTTACTACCCCTTATAATTTTTTACCTAAGACAATACTTATGCATGACAATACATATGCATGACTGCATAGCTACATTTTATGGACAACTTTAAATAGCGTTTGGATTAATTTATGTAGTTACTGGAACAATTCACACTAAACATCGTTGTTATTTTTAATAATTGTTTGCCTTTCTCCCAATAAAGTTTTAATAATTAAAATAAGTACACAAAATTAAAGCAACTTTAATAAAAAAATATACAATATATAAAAAAGTCATTCGAATCGACGAATTAAGTAGATTTTGGCATGATCTATAGATTTTCATGTCGTGTGAAGCGCAGGTTGAGTGAGGCTGAATCTCGAAAGGTCCCGCTCAAGTCGTATGCGATTTAGAGACAGTAACGTGGCTAGATTTATTACTTCTATCGCGTAGCTATGTTAAGAGCGCGTCTGCTTTATTGCTCGACACCAACAACTCCATTCTGCTAAGGTTGCAAGCTACTTACTAGGGATTTTTAAGACCATGCCTAGTGCTTGTTCGCGTTTGAAAAACGCATTTTGACATGCACTTCCGTGCATAAGAACAGTACAACATTTGACAGCGACACTAGACACATCAGTGTTTAATTATAAGCAAACAATTTCTATAAAAAAAAATTATTTAGTATACTTAGAGATTAACATGATAAACTTGCTTTAACCTTTGCTTGAGACTTAATATTTTAAATCTCCTAAAGGAATCCGATGTATGCAACAAAGCACCTACTAAGGCAGTCTGAGTTTAAGTATTGGTTTGCGGTAGACAGCTTACTCCAGAGAGCTCGATGTAGGAGCGCACTTTAGATGCAGCATATGGAAACACAGGTCGAGAGGAGTGGTCGGCTCAGCCAGGGCCAGTACATACGTGTATAACATTTTCCTGCGCGAAAGATTAAGCCATCTTGGTCGTTAACGTACATTAATGTACCTTACGTCCATATATGAATCTTACGGAAATCTTTATATTTATTTATTAAATTCTAAGGTTTTAACCTAAAATAAAAATGTATTATATGCTAGGCTAGCGTTTGATCTGATGGAAACTGCGGAGGCATTCTAAGATTGAGCGCGCATGCTTAAGAAAAGCCTGTTTATTTTTGCTTCGAAAAATCTTGGAATATATATGTTATATGGTATTTCCTGAAGGGGTAGGCAGGGGGATGCAGATCACTCCCACTTATAACCGGTTAATAAAATAATTCCTAAGTTTTTGAAAAGTCAGTACCTACGATTAATATATGGTATTTTATGAAAAACTGGAACAAACGCATAAAATTACAGGCACAAGGCTGACCGCGATGGTTTTCGAAGAGAAGCGGAGCGGGCGGCGGCCGCAAACACCCTCTGCCGATACAACTTGGCCAACTTTCAAATTTGTGGGTTGGCACTTTCAGCAATGCTGGTGCTCGCCCTATGCTGGTGTACTAACAGCCCTTGGGTATTGAGGACATAGACAATTTAAATCACACTTTACAACGTAACTAAAAAAATTTAAACAAAAAATAAAGTAACACTAACACAGTGTGGATTTTTTTTTAATTAAACGAGCAGATCTATTAAATTGCAATATTATTCCATATTATTTGGTGAGTTTTAGTATAGAAAAATATTTATTGCGTTTTATAGCTAATATCTAAATTATTTATATTGTTGATTAATTATATTATTTAGAATTTTGAGAATTTAAAAATTCGCTTTGTATAAGTAGTATGAGTTAGTAGTCAGTGCTAATTAAATAGAATATCATATTAACAGCAGCCGCTATTAGGCAGCTACAAAGATTATAATCCTTATAAGATTAATAAAAAGATATAGATATTTACCATATCCAAGGGTATAATTCCTACTTCTTCGTTTTAAGCGCATAACGTCAGTATGCAAGCGAAAAAGCGGGGCGTAATTTTAATGATAATGGTTTTAAGAATATTCGAATAACGGTTTTAATGCGCTGTACTAATAAGTAAATATTTCAGATCGTTTGGTTCGCTCCGGTTTAATCTGCGTTTTCTTGCAACTCTATATTCCACTGCTGGGCCTGCGTGTCTTCTTAAACAGAAAGAGACGTGCAGCATGTTCCAGCAAGCTGTCCCATTGTGGATTTGCGGAGACATGGTTAGTGGTCAACTGTCTGTAGGATGTTTATGCACCCGTATTTAAGACCCCCCGATGAAGTACAAGGATTATAACTTAACCATAACAACCAGAAACGACTATTTGGCGTGCAGTCCGATATAAGATGCTATAAAAATTGTTAGTAGCTGGCATCCATCGGAGTAAGGACTGCGCACCGAGTTGCTGATCGCACTGATCTGCAAACGCATCGTCGCTATAAGTGCTTGACGTTCGCGGTTATACATATGTCGGACAATTTAAACATGATATTCATTACTTAAACCTCTAAATTCGAGGAATATTAAAATTCTTTATGAAATTTTTTATCGCAAAGATAATACTCAGAAACAGCCGGATGAATTGTTTCTTCTTATTTAATCGGTATTTTTTGTCAAAAATCAGCGGATTTAGAGAAAATAAATGTACAATACTAAAGTTTACTTCTTGATCGAATCTTTTAATTAGTGCCAATAAAATAAATGTCCCTGCTTAGTTCTTAAGACCACAGCGTTTTATATTATTTAAAGAAGAGTATTGATAGCAAGGGCGAATAAGACAGGTTCTAACGCTGCGTTCGCAACAAATCTTCTGAATTTGGGAACACGCGCTATATTCTCTAGATTTCATACACGTAGACCGTGTATATTTACCCTTCATATTCATACCTCCATTACATATAAATATTCATTATATCGCACAAGGCGTACATGTTCGTTGTGAACTGATATTTTTCTCCGCCATTTTACTATTTGCTATATATAGCAAAATAAAAATGTTAAACCAAAATGTTTAAGTATACGTAAACATTTTTATGTTAAATAAAAATGTTTGTGTATATAAAAATTTATTTTAATTTTTTTTTTTATTTTAAGCACTAACCTCCTATTAGTCTTACTGGCATTAACAGCTTAACAGGACAAGAGAACTAAAGAAATTAACCTTATTTAAAAATAGGATGGCAGGAAAGCAAGCAAGTTATGTAGAATTTGGACAAGAAAATCATGACGTTGTTTCTCCAATTCAAAATGATTGGACTCAGTCACTTAACCGGATAGCAAACTCCATATGTGAGCACCAAATCGTGGTAGCATAATTAGCAAGGAGTGGGCAAACGGAAGAATAGCTCGAGCTTGCCTTGTTCAAAAGGAAACCTTGTAATTGTAAGCAGAAGCTGTGGGTGTGCTTCGCTGGATTCAGATAAAGACGGGTTGTTGACACTCTTCGCAGGTTAATATTATTACAACGATTACGTCTGAGTCCGGTATCACTTACCTTGCTTAACTTTATTAAGCAGCCCCACCACCGAAGGTGTGTGGTCGAGTCAAATTAATTAAGTAAATCGTTTTAGATATTGGACTAAGGACGGAATCTCCAAATACAGCGATATTGCGCAGATCCCAGAGGCTACACGTTGCCATGTAAAAGCTTCTCGTACCTGTCCTTATGTAATATGTAGCAGCCGAGAGCAGGCCTCGGGCTACCTCATATCCTCCCTATTCTGAATTTGTGAACCTACGAACATTTACAAATTAGGCTTTCTGTGCGACGATTGAAAATAAAACTTCAACAAATATTAAAGTAGAATTACAAGGACAATTGCATTTGCATGTTTTAAACTAGTACTATTATATTATACTCGATGACAATTTTTTTTAAATTCAAAACAAATTTGTTGACTATGCTAAGTTAAGTTTTACTAAGATTTTAGATCCATAATTCTGTATCGTAAAAACAAATTTAATTAAATACAATTACGTCAAGGCCACACTTGCCTCAAAATAAATCATTTGAACTGAATGACAGACATGTATGAAATTGAACGATGCCTAGTGGAAATATATGGAAGCGAGCGGGATGCGGTCGAGCCTGCTCCGCGCGGGACGGCCGGAAGACAGCTCTAAGTGTTGCGGCGCGACGATAATACGTCAAACCACGAGCTGCGGCGCGCCTGTCCGCCCCAAATTAATAGCATTCTATTACGCATCCTCCGTACTGCCTCTGAGGGCTCTCGATCAAAGCTTAGCCGTATCCAACAACGTATATTAATTCGAACATATCAAGAAAATTTATATAGCGGCGCCTATCAATAATATGAACTGGAATAAGTTTTTAATACACCTTTGCTACATCGTAATGTTTTTTGCTCTTTGGGTCGCTTATAGTACCTATCTTCAGTAGCTTTGATGTTATATTGTTCCTGTTTGCTAAACCGTTAAATATAGCAATAGACCAGTGTTAACGGCAACGTGAGTAAAATTTTTCAAGTAGTGTACTGTAATTTTATATAAGTTAGACTACGTGTCCATATTTCAGGTACTTTTGTATTTACGTACATGTTACGAGTATATATCAATATCTTACTATAAATACCTACTTTTATGTTTACTTATATGTACCTATATGTTATATGATATTGACACTAAACTACATAGGTATTATATATTTATATATGTGATATATTATTATTGCATATCGCTGCTGGATTAACAGATTCGAACGAATAAATAACAGAATAATTTGAAAAGTTAACAGCATTTGGTACCTACCTATTCAGAATTTTCTTAATGACCTGAGTTGACGGGTAGAAAATGCCATTTAGAACTTATTTCCGGCGTTTGATATCAGCAATAAATGAGAAATAAAATAACCTTGCATTAAAAATGTTAAACAGGATTTGTTTGCACGTTCTAAGAATATGCATTATTATTAAAAGCATCCCTAGCAAACGTTAATACCTCACTATGGCACTCCATAACATCATTTTCTAAGGAGGCACCATGTAATCGCGAAGCAAGTCGTCAGTCGAAGGTAACAAGCAGAAATACTGAAAAAAAAACAGGTAATGTTTCAATATTATTTCACACCAATATTGCTGCAGGCGTACATTGCCTTCTGAACTAAAGCTAGCGAAATTGCTATAGAAAATATAACACCATATCCAGTATCGTCCATGAACAAAGCGTCTCAAGATTTTCTACGCTGATTGAAAAATTATAGAGGCAACATTATTTATTACATGAACATTGAGATCAATCGCTCGCCGGTACGTGGAACATACACGATGCAAAAACCAATCTCTTAAGTGGCAACTTTATATGGCAACAACAACTTACATGAGAAATATTTTTCAAATTAGATGGCAACATTTTAACTTTGAGTGGCAACTTTACATCGCCATTTAAACACGTAATACACATATTTGAAATTAGATTGCTCTATTTATATTGTGTATGTAGTTTCGTAATATGTTGATTTAGTAATGATTAAATCATATTTTATTTTGAAACAATAATAAATAGTGTAAATTATATGTACCTATATTGTGTCCATTAGTCCATACTGGTAGCATGGTTGAAGCCCGGCCTTTTCAACGAAAGAGACTCGTACCCACCAATAAAATAAAATAAATGTCTTATAAATTATAAAAATAAATGACTTCATTTATTATTAAATATGAGATTATTCTTAGATCGGTCTCACAGAAAACATTATCTTGTCAGGAAATGTACCAACGCTTTATGAGACGCTGAAATTGTGTGGCAAAGCTGATTAACTCGCTCCGAAACCCTCGAGGCACGAGGAATTAACACAACACCGAATGCGTTCTGTCTCCCATTCTTCCGGCCCCGTAATGAGTATTAAGGTAAGTCTGTTGTATTATGTTCCTAATAAAAATATAGTCACAATCGTACACTTAAGGAATACACTACTTAAGTATCGTATATACCTATTTATTAACGGCAATAGGCTCACTCTCTATTCCATGGGACGGATGACATGATTGTTGATAAGTGTTAGTAATACGCTCCTCGGTCTACCTCCTCAAGAAAGAACAGGCGTGAATGCCTTATATTTGTTTAGAACTAGAAGCTATTTTTTTTGTTATATTTATTAGGATACGTTCGCGGCAATCTTCAATTTAATAAAAATATCGTCAACGCCATAGTCTAGCATAGTATACGACGCTTGTACAACCAGCGTTGACTAGTTTAGAATAGGGAGTAGTTCGAAGAATTTATAACATTATCTAATAATAACGAATCACACCTACCAGTCATTATCTCTTTATCTCAGTTTCAGCGTGCCTTCACTCCATACGTCTCGCGAGTGCCTGCCAGTATCGTATAGAACATAGTGCCATTGTCGTAAACAATACACAACAGAGCAGACTAAAATGACAAGCGTCACAAGGACAAGTGTCACATGTGATTGTAGATATTGTGCGCGATATTAGCGTTACAATCAATCACCGCGTGGCCGTGACGTGGTAATTACGTGTAGGAGCGACCCCAGCAGAGAGCGCATCCCGATCCTGATATTACCAACACATATCTATTTTATTTCGTCTTAAAACAGTACAGATCTTTTCCATTATATTAGCTTTTTACAATCAATCAGAACGAGCGCTTACGCGTGCGATATTCGAAACAACATTTTTATTTCTAGCGCATTTTGGGATATCGATTCAATCGGTTTAATATAGTATTAAGCACTTGCGGCGCTGACTCGACCTCATTTTTAAACTATGAATAAAAACAACAATGAACGTGGTTGTCTCTTGGATGGCTGAGCACTAGTACTCGTAGCAAATTTCTCAAAGGTTCAAGGTCCAAGTGTTATCGGAAGGCATCATCAACCCTGTTATAGATCCACTGTTGGATGCGAATGTCCTTTCAGAATTAGAACGATTAAAGACCAAAAACCTCGCACGGCTAAGTTCCGATTTGTATCCTTCGCCGTTAAAGCGCTTGATATTCAATACGTGCAAGGACATGAACTAAGAAACCGCGGAGTGCAAGTCTGAATTTTAACTCAACAGGATAATCATTGCTGTGTTAGGTTTTCGCTATAACGTTAAACTATTACAACTACACTAAGCTATCACTAGGTACTACTCTAAGTTATTACTTCTGTGCTAGACTATGATTGCTCTAATTGTCTATCAGTGCTATAGTGCATTCGGTAACAATGTTAAAACTTATCTGAGACGTTTAATGTGGTTTAAAAACTTCCTATAAACTAACCTGGATCTCTAGTAGTTTGTAACCCGTATCCCGGTAATCAACATTTATTTACTGCAAAAGGGTAATGATCGCTCCAGGTTTCACGCAGTGGGCAAAGAGATACTTAGGGCAGCAGGCAGTCGTAGTGTATTAGTTAAGAGAACAAAATTATTCTCTTTTCCCATTAATACTATCACAGGATTATGATATTATTTTGTTACAGGAGAATAATTATTTTGTTTATTATTGCGAAAATAATATCGCCCATAGATCTCACGAATCTTCTTAATTACCGAAAATGTTGAGATAAAGCTTTTAACGAGTTCTAATTAACAAGTTTGAGAACGTTGCGTGAAATACTTAACAATCGGGCTGAGCATTGTTTTTTTTGAGGTTTACGCGAAATTTTAAACACGATGACTAATTAAAAGCACTTCACATGAAATATGTGAAACTAAGTGAATATAAATTACACTAAGTGTATAGAATAGTGATTTTCAATTTTCTCAAGTGTCCGTCGTAAAAGAAAAGAGTTTCATAATGTACCAAATGTATTTTGGACCAAAAGATTAAACCGAGATGATAATGTTCAATCATTATGAATTATAAGTCCAATTGCACGGTGGGAAATAATTATTAAAATTTCATTAATTAATTGTCACAGTGCTTGGACATTGTAAATAATACCCGTCTAGTCACACGATCCCCACTTAACCTATAGAAAATTAAAAAAAATATTGACCTTCTTCAATCATTCTCGTTGTAATAGAATAGCAGCACAAAAAATAATATAAATTTAGATATACAAAACGCTGTGAGCTATCCAATCGCTTGACTGGCTACTCTTCTTAATTTGCGATACTTTGAATAAGTACAACGTTCTATATTCGAGTCGATAATATAATAAAGTAAAAGGTAATGATTGAAATTATCTTAAACTTGAATATCAGAAGTACCGTCTATATTATAATAATATACACTAATAGGTATTTGTCTATTTCGATGAATAATTGTCTATTAACACAATATTGGTTTCTTAATTTAAGTATATGTAATCATTGCCTGAAAGTTTCCTGTGATATTTATTAGTTTTATTCAATGCGCCTACCTTGATGAGTTATTCTAATTTTGACCTAAACATACCTACATAATTTCTAAAAGAAGAGATCATTAGCGAAAAAGACTGCCTTTTGTAACTTTCTTTCAATCTTAATTTATATATTTTTTTAAACGTTCTGAGGTGTGATAAAAAACCTACACAATACAGTACAACAATTACTAATAGAAAACGATCAACTATTGTCCTATGCGCATGGTACGGAATGCGTTATACCCGAAACTAAAGTACAATACAATAAAACCGAAAGCTGCTTATACGCGTAACATCGGAGATCAGTTTGAATATGGACAAATGAGTGGTAATTTGCTACGGTCCGTATCGTCCGATTCGGAGCAAATGTGAATATCAAATGAGTATTTAAGCCACCCATTTGGATCACTCTCGGCCGATGCCAATCATTTCCAAATGGATGCTTGCGGTCTTCGCTCCGCGACTGTTAATTGCCATATCTCTCCATCGGGAATTTGTGCAATTCATTTTTGATATTTTGCACACACTGTAGCTTATGACAATTTTTAATAACACTTCAAAATTCCTTGCTCAACGGGTGGTAAATAGCAACCCTATACATATATGTATATTTCTACATGTCAATAGTGATAATGAAATTTAGCTTAAATTAAATTAGAGGGACTTTTATAAATTTCTTTGCCAATTATAGAATTCCTATTGTTATAGCATTAACCAGACAACCTCCGAAGGTGACACACAGAGAAGTGAAAAAAAGGTGATAACCAACACAAACGTAGGTTACGATATTGCTACAGCTTTGCTACGACAAACCATCCATCGACGAATTGCATTGGAACAATGGCCGTCAGAATAAAACCGAAGAAACAGTTCATGTTCCATTAGCGAAAAAGGGAGAAGATTTGTATGGCGAAACTTTGTCGCGGCAAGTTGGTGTAATGTCTTGATCTTAGGCAGATTGAATACATTGGAGGCGAGCCGGAACTAAAGGGTCTTATTGTTATTCACCCCTCTGAGTGTGACATCCAACTAGCCAACATGCCTAAACAAAGCGGGCTGATCGCTTTAGCTGATTTAAACAAAGGCCTGTATATTCAGTGTACCCTTTGTGAACTTATGTTATTTATAACATAGTACATTTTGAAGCATCAGCCCATTTTATGATTAGACCAGTTTAAAATAGTAAAATTTACTTAATTGAATTATACGAATGATTTTTATGTAAAGGTGGTAATACTGTTTTATTATTATTATTAATGTTGAAGACGTCCAGATGTAATAACTATAACAATTATTGACGCTCGAAACACAACAATAAGTAATAAAAGACGAAAATATTTTTCTTTCAACGAATAGTAGCGCGATATCGAAGATGCTTCTACGAAATATATGTCATTAAAGATTTGTAGCCGAGAAATTGTTTCTGTCTTCGGTGTTTCCGCAATACATTTCGTGGTATTATTAAATTTCACGTATGGCTGATCAGAATCACGCAATGAAATACTCTTAAAATGAGAAAGGGGTGGCATGATTCATTACTTATCTCATAAATACAAATTTGTGTTCGAATTGCACGCAATAATTTGTAATAGGAAGAACCTAAAACAATATAATTAAAAATACAGTTCTACATTCTTTGTTTTTAAGTCACTTGTTAATGTTGTGTCAGTATTATTAAAAGTACTAAGTGAAACGTTTGTAAGGATATTATACGTATTAAAGACATCTTAAATTTGAAGGATTGTGCGCTGCTTTTATATCGAATAAATCGAAAAGGCAACGAAAAGATATAGACAGGCTGTAAACTTGATTACGACATTGAAAGAAAGAACAAACAAAGTAAGAAAATCAAAGGAAAACCTGTTTATACGGGTATTTATGTTCATACAGAAAATGCTTTATATAAATTGTATTACGTTTAGTGGTAAGGATATTTTATTATTTTAAAAATTAACGTTACACATATGTATATAGTTTTGTCAAAATAATTTTTTACCCTTTTGAAGGTTAAATACATTGTTGTTTAAGTTTAATAATCCACGTTTTACTTATGTTTAGTAGGTACTTAGGCAACGTCAAAGATATATTATGATTTTAAATTATATTAATTTACTTTGACCCTAACAAGAAATATACATACAAATCCATTGCTAAATAATAATGTGAATAATGATAAATGTATCTTGGAACGTCTCCAGACACGTTCATCTAATCATATGTTAGGCAGCGCCTGTTCTATATCACCAGACAGTCAATAAAATATTATATTTAGCTCGTACTTGTATAGACACAACAAACAACACAAAGAATACTTGTACGTATCATACATATTATAATTGTCCCGGGTGAGAATCGAACTCACAGCCCTCTGGTATGCAAACGAATTCACTCAGCAATAGATTACTGGGTTAATCAACGGACCCACATTGTGGCGTTAAATGGAAAATTTACATTACTATAATATTCTATATACCATATAACATAAGTAAACACAAAAACATTTCCATATGCTGCAATAATATAACTAAAATAAATCTAAAGTAAGTTATCAAAACAAATATGTACCTACTTAAATAAAATAAGAAAAATCTCTTAACTCGTACATTGCTTACTGAATTGAAATCGCTACATAAAATCAAGCAAAAAGGATTCCATTCAATTGTATAAGGCAGGAGAGGAGAGGAATTGGAGCGTCGGCGCCGTGACGCCCCGCGCTCCAACTTTGACAGTGTATATGACCCGTGTAATGGCGCCTTAAACTAAATAAAGCTTTGCATTTGCCGACTATAACGCGTTCTCCTGCTTTGTTTTCACGCGACATCACATATCCGAATATACAAATAAATGAAAGAAACGTAAAAACTTAACGAATTTTTCAGAATCTTTGCTTGCCCAAATATCATCAGTTAAACGAATAGCTAGTGATTTTTACCCTAAATACAGAATGTTGATATTATCATCATGGCAACACAGTGGTGCTTCTTCGAACAAATCAAAACACAAAATACAAGGATTACTAATATGTGCCTCCTACATATTTCTATTGTACTGAGAAATGTGATTGGGAAACAACGGTTCGTTTTTACTGAAATTGTTAGTAATATTAATATTACTCAGAAATATAAAGGTAGAACAAGGAATAACATTTCTTAATAACGATTTTCCGACAAACAACGACAACGTTTATCCCACAAACGATATATCATTATTCATCAAGCAATGCCAAGTTGGAATATCGGGCAATTTCATGTTTTCTATTTCATTTAATTTTATACTGATGTCATTTTAGGATCTTTATTATAGTGTTAATTAATAGCTAAGCGGTTTTTTAATTATTACACGTCTTAATATAACAAGATCTTTCTTTGAGTTAAAGTTAGCCGTAAATACATACATAGATATAATTATGTTATTGATAAAATATTGTGTGATTTTTTTTTTAATCTTTTTAAATAGTTTATGGATTATATTAGTTACGTACTTTTTCAGATGCATCGTGAGTTATGTATATAACTTAGCTTGTTATTAGCGAGACATACTATTTTGGTTTGGAAAGTAATATAAATAAATCTACCTAATACCAATATAAGTAGCAACTACGCGTATAAGTATTTGTTATCATCCACGCGGGGAGGAAGTTTACTACAGATGATTTATTACAACAGCATAAGTCTTAAAACAAACACAGCTTACAGAACACTAAGCACACCTCAAAACATCCTTAGGTTACACGGACTGTTCGCTTTGTGGAATTTCCGTTGCAAATGTAGAACAGTATTTAACAAAATCGATGTGAGATAAACTGGTGAAGCGTATTTCTATGAAGTTTAAACAGCTACATAACGGCTTTATAACGGGGTAATTACAAATACTACACAAAAATTAAGAATTAATAGTTTTAGTATTATACATTATAATACTTACATATCACCGTAGGTACAGGCAATTACACTTTATAATATATGTACATAGGTAGGTAGGTTGTATGTAATTACACATTATTATATTAATACGTGAAGCAAAAACTTTGTACCCCTTTTTACGAAAATTGCGCGGACGCCAGTAAATAGTCAGTCAACATTTGGAATAATATCGCGCGACATGGCATCGGCTTTACAGATTATGTTACTAGTGTAATTTAACATAACCGTGTCTGGTCCACTGATGGAACAATTCGCGCCGTAGGCAGATTTGTTCGGTCCAGTAACAAATGTAAATTCATACGAGATATCGAGTGGCCATCCTTTCGGCTGAGTAGATATGCAAATGTGTTGCTCACAGCCGAAACTCGAACGGCCTTCCACCAGCGTTTGTTCGCCTCACAAT
>DWME01006802.1:0-13240 GCA_018244795.1 Parelbella ahira ahira
GGAGCGCCGGCGGTGCAGCAGAATCGATTGATGGGAGTGATGAGCTTCGGGCCCGAGAAATGTGGCCACGAGTTCCAGCCTGCGGTTTTTATTAAGGCCTTTTATTTCAGGTAAACTCAACGAATTCTAAAAAGCAGGAATTTCATAAACAAAACTAAATTTATTACAGTCGCATATTAAACTAGAATTCTACCTGCAGTGAAACATTAGAGAAATCTGGCAAAAAGTGGATATTTAGTATTACAACTGCGATATGAAATATTGAACAAAACTAGCTAACACGGGTTATAACATAACCGAATAATGTACTTGAAATATCTAATTAATTTCTTTTAATAGCAATAGGCTGGCGTTTGACTATAGTCGCAACGCAAAAATGATGCTATCAAAATTCAAATTTGCCGATTGCAGAGACTTCGTAAAACACACGATATCGTCCTACAAGACGACGGCCGAGCTGATCGAGGCGATGCAGGACATCGACGCGGCGGTGCGGCCGCCCGTGCACGTCAAGAGCTCGGAGGGCTTCTCGGAGGAGGACCCGCGCGCCTGGAACGAGGTCACGCAGCCGGACACTAAGCACGACTGACCCGCCTACAATATTACCTTCCGGATTCGTGCACTCCAGATTATAAAAATGAATTAAATTATAATGAAATTCTTCACACTATTGTGTAACATTCGCATGATTTTTATATTATTTATAGGAATTGAGAAAAAGGCCGTCTCATATTTATTTAATATTTATTTTAATACATAACTACAGAGAATCATACACTGCTTGGCGCAGTCGGGAGTCGCCGGCGCTTGTCGAAGTTTTTGGTACACTTAACGTAAACGACACAATCATTGAAGAATCATCGTAGCTTAAACAAAACGCTAGCGGACATCGGGCGAAGTTGGAACACGAAACCGACATGGACTTTCTAAAGGCAAAATGTTGCTGTTTCCCAATAAAAAATACTCAATACATATATTACATGGACATTTGTGATAAAGTGGCGTTTCAACGAACTCTACATTGTATTATCGTGCGGTATTTTAAGAATAAATAAAAGAAAATCGAATCTTGCCTTTAGAAATCCAAGAGAATCTAAGAGATGCCCAGGGCATATCTAACACCTTGAGGTGCGGCTCGGATGAAATAAAAGTATCATAGATTAAAATACAGGTCATAATATAAAAAAATAGCGAACCATTACATGTGACTGGCGCATAAATTATTTAAAGTAAAAAACTCGCAGCGATGTCCGCCGACGTTTAAACTAACACGTGTCTGCAATTATAAATATATCGTAAAAGCCTTCGGTATCCCACATTCGCGGTGAATACGTACAATGCGATGGAGTAAAAAAAAAACTAAATACTTTAACTCGCTTCCTGTATTTCACGTGTATTTTTACACAATTAGCAGATAATCAAGAACAAAACAGACTTGAGAGATAACACCATAGACATGTCTGGTTGCAAACCACTTCTATGCCTTCGATTTGCTTGCAGCATACTGCCCCATGCTGCTCCAATGTGGTCTGGCGAAAACAGAACCTCTCAACTTAGACCATTCTAATCCAGCGATGAGGAATCTCATTATTACCACAGTGAAATAAAGTATAATTCAATTTGTAATAGTAACTCTGATTTGCGAACATTAAGAGAAAAGTTATATATAAAAAAATATATTTCAAATACTTAAAATCATATAGAAAATAAAACGATCGTATGCATTCACCGATCAACTGTCGACTTGTGGGCGTGGCCTGACCTTAACTTTAAAATTAAAAAAAAAGGAGGAAAACATCGACCAGCCAAGAAACTAAATTATAACTAAAACAACGAGCAAACAAACATTGTATCATTAACTTACAATCAACCTCTATATTACACTCCTCACTTTCCTATAAAATTTCCTTGCATCCACGTAAGTTACTCGCTTCGAATATTTTTCATATAGAAAAAATAAAATTAAAATAAAGCCACCGAATGGCTGTGACGCGAGTTCCTAAGTTCTCAGAACGTTAAAAAGCTACTGACCAGTACAAGATTTCTTACGCAGTCATCTGGTCTTTATAAAGGACATATCGAAACTTAATCTTCTTTTAATGAACATAATAGTATAATATAGTATAATTATTATTAATTGTTCTTAATGCATATGTACTCGAGTGAAAACGAACATTACAAAATAGACGCATACCTCGCGACGGCAGGAAGTTCATCCTTTGTAAATTACTGGACCGATGCAACTCACAGAAGTCTGATACGTTTAAAGAAAGAATTCCCTATGCAGATATTACACGCTCTCCTTGTTCAAACAATTATCGATTTAATCAACTGTCACGTCCACAATAAAGTATTTAAAGACATCCGCAGTAAATATTAAACATATATCTTTATAGGACGGCGTCCTCGCCGTAGTACATCGTACAAGGAAAAAAGTAATCGAACCTCAATCTCAATATACGTTTTCAACAACTTATGATTATTTCACCGTTAAACAATTCGGGACATAACCGATATAATTAGTCAGTTGAAAAAATAGTAGATCAAAATTTACACATATATTTTTAGTTTCACATTTTAATGATGATTTTATACGTCTTATTAAAAAGTGTCTATTTTTTTTTTCAGTTTTTAACACACACATATATATTTTATTTTTCGTAATATTTATTACACATCAAGTCACAAAGTTACTTTAGTAACTCTAAGCATAGTAGATTTCACATCGAGAAGTTTTCAATAGTACATCGATAGTTTAGTAAACATTAGAAAGGACAGCTGGCCCAACCCGAACAATGATAACCTAGTTCTGTGTGAACATACCTTAATTCTCTTTGGTTATGAAACATTGACCTTGACAGAAGGCAGTGGACATTAGAATATTACGAGTAATTCTATGAAAATAGCTATCTCTTACTATATTATTAGGTTGGGTATGAGCGAGAGAGAGAGAGAGTGTGTGAAAGAGATTATAAATATATTTTCGGGTTCAGCCAAAGATGGTAACAGTCTTCACCAAGTATAAGCGTAATTGTACACGACAGGGTTTTTTTTTTTAATTTGATATCACTACACATTGATCGATAACTACATGATCTATACATTCATTGATATCATTATTTTAATAACGTTTTTGTTACAATCAATTTGAACATGATGACATAATGTAGATCTGTGAAATATGTCTAGTTTAAAAATATGAGAGCGGTTACCCAAAAGACGTGACGCATACTTCAGAGAAAATACATTAAGATTGCACTGACTTTACCAAATTGCGATACTAAGCAATAGAAACACACATGAATTTTCATAAATCTTGGAATTTTTATAATATCATCTGCATTCGACGAGAGAAATATAGGCGACATTAAATAATGAGGTTATAGATAGAAAATCGTGTGTGGAACGAGCCTAATGGCATTGCTGACATAGACACAGGTAAGAATACACAGTGACACGAGACATTGATGGAGTGGAAATTTTAAACATTGACGTTTTATATACAAGCTCACCAAATATTATTATTACACGTGTAATGGAAACTTTGCTTGTGATAAATCACATGATACAATGTACTATAGCAATTGTTCGTAAAGGAAAATATATGTAACATGTTATATACTATGTACACTAAATATATTTTTTTCACTTAACAACACTGATCAAGTTATAACAACACGGTCTAATAAAGTCACCCTAATCTGTAACCCTGTAAGTAGGGCCGTAGATCTATGGGAGGTGTGTTCTAAAACGGGTAATATTTAAATATGACGAGTATCGACAAAAATAGAGCTACAACTTTTTTTTAATTATACTGTAATTATTATGTACGCACACAAACAGCCGTTCATATGAACGGTGAGCGTGTACTGTCACGTGTGTCAGTTTGGTTTAAATATCATCATTACGAATGAACGGTGAAATAATAATCGATAACATTGTATCGACGAAGAAAAATCGATTTTCAACGATTAGCTAGTAAAATAAGCTTTGTGTGAAACGAACGGCTGATTTCAGGAGCATACTAATGCATTTATGTATCAGTTTACAATATATCATATGAAACATACGAGAACTAGATAAAATGTCGTTTTACACGATTTTCAATGACCTCAACAACCCGTACGAACATCATCAATCATCATCATCATCAATAAGTAAACAGATACAACATAAATCATGTCTAAGACATTACAAAATTATATCATGCACTATGGCAACTGAATAGATGATAATAAATGATAGATGATAATAAATGATATATAATACAAATACATATATGTATGAATAACGTAGCGACATACATAGATAATTTTACACTCATAAATAGGAAAGACTAATATTCATTACATAAATATTCATCACTGGTTGAATTCAGATCCAAAGATGTTTTAATTAATTACAAACATATTTGACAAATATGATATCACTTTTCACGTGACGTCACTGCAATGATGTCAGGTTACGTCATTTGAGGAAGTGAGTAGACTTTTGATAGTGCAAAAGGATTGTTGTAGTCTTGAGAATGAACGAAATGTTTAAATATTGAAATAGAATGAGAGGGTCGATTATTAGGATGTTGCCATGTGTGATCTTTTTTATAGTGTACCTGTCATAATATGGGAGAGCCGCCAAAAGTATGTTTTAAAAGGTTCTTGTTTAATAACTTTGATAACAATTTAGAAGATATTCCATGTACACTTGGTAGTTGAAAACCTGTTCTTTCATTGTTTGTATCAAAATAAACGGTCATTAAAAATCATTATGATTCGAGAATAATCCAAATATTACATGAGTTTACAAATGAAAATGAGACACAAATCAATGCCCAGTTGATAATTGCAATATTCAGGAGCCAGTTCACTAAATAGGTTTCGAATGAATGAACGAAAACACAATTTGAATTATTCACAATGAATACATATACATACATGTAAATACACAAAATGTTAAGATTTTAAAATACATAAACGATTCAGATACAAGGCGAGTGTCGGACAGGTATATATAAATATTTCTATATAGAACATTTGTATGTAGTTAATCGAAACTTTGGTCAGCAAGAGATGTCAGCTCCAAATGATCACTGTCCCAACGCCGTTAGTAATAGGAACGTGCTTATCGGTACAGTGATGCAGATAATTCACAATCCGTGTCCACGCTGCGTCGGTAACTCGGTACAGTCGCCGACACACGCTCAGGTAGACGGAGGTATGATGATGGTAAATCGTTTCCAGTCCATGAACATATGTGGTGTTATTATCAGGTGATTTATTCACAGTCGATAAACGGTGATGTTAGAGGGTCGACGACGTGAGGTTCAGTCGGCGACGTTGGCCGTTCAGTCGGCGACCGGTCTCTTGGCTTGCGGCTCGTATAACTCCGTCTCCGGGGGCTGCTCGAGGCCCGGCAGCTGGATCTGCGTGTCAGAGGCCTCCGATGGCTGTGAAGAGCGATTGGAATGGTAATTTAAAATGACAAATAATCACAAAAAATATTAAACAGTGTCTCAAAGCTGTTCTAGTTGTCGAAAATAGGCAGCAGATTACTTGGTATGATATAGACATGGCAACATATGGTCTAATGTTACTGATGTGTCAAAGCAGTAACAACTGACAGTCTGGTCAACCACAGGTGTTACATAACCGTGTGCAAAGTATAATAAATAATTACAAGTGATACTAATGTAAGTAAACTTAACTATCACAATCTCAATATCTAACAAATTATGATAAAAAAAATAAAACGTCACAATGAAATAATTAAAACTAAACATTACAATAATTACTACAATAATCAATAATCTCTTAAGGAGACACTATCAACTATTGATACAGGTATAAAATATGATAACAGTTTCTAAATTAAAAAAGCAAATTTTATACTGTGATATTAGGCACAAATCAAGATAGTAAAATACATGCTACCACAGACAATTTTAACTTGAATCTGATGGTGTGACCATAGACAAATAGCTATGTACACATCCATGTCGGATCAGTACGTTAAAGTATGATTCAAGTCACCTGCAATCGCAGACTTGTCCGACATGGTAATATATCAAACCCATATGACATTTTTATCATCGCCACCATCGTCATCATCAGCCAGTTTCATTCTACTGCTGTACACAGGCCTCCCCTGAAGGGCGTCATCGTGCATTTACATACGGGGGGGTTTTAACCATTATCCCCACGCGTGCAATCCCCATGCGAGGGTTCGGGATAGACGCGGCATTTTAATTAATTTTATTAATAAAAGCTTTCACAACTAATAGAGGACTAATATTGAATGCCTCGTGTAACTGTAGTTGCACTGACCGACTACTGACCCTTCACACTTTCAATACTCTAATAACAGTGTTTTCTATTATGGTATCGTATGGTTTTTTTACCAAAGACTGAAAATTGTTACGAAATTTAAAACATTTTTTTTTGTTTTTCAATGACTTGTCTCTTTGAATGTTGGAAGTGTTGGAACAATTTAATACGCAAATAAAACTATAAAAAGTTAAACGCGAAATATCTCTAATCGTTGGATTTTTAAATGCAAACAAAACTCAATGGCATATAGAGAGAAAATAAATAATCGGATAAGAAGCGGCTCAACTACAAAAGTCGGAACGAGAAAAGTACAATAATGTAACATCGGAACGACCTATGTGTCACGCTAGGTATGTCACAACAATTTGGAAATTTCAAACTTGTCGAATTTACCTTGTAGTCAATACCTCCGGGGGGGCGTCCAATGACGATAGGCTTGCAACAACAGTTACACGACTCATTACATTTGTGGAAATCGAACGACAGGAATTTATCATTGCGTTTATAAATGTTTTAATTGAGTATTTTTTAACTGATCTGTTTTAATGGGATAGTTTTAAGGATGTGAGTTGTACAGTCAACGCAGTGGTGGCTATATGAATGGTGTGTGGGTTAGGTTAGGTGGCTAGGTGGGTGGCTAGGTGGGTGGTGGGTACCGACCTCGACGTCGTTCTGGTGCGGCTCGGCGGTGAGGCGCGGCCGCTTGCGGGCTCGCGTCTCCGCGTCCACTATCACCTGGTTTTTCTTTGGCTGGAACTGGAAGCGAAGTAATTATTTAATTCCTTGCTAATACACTTTTTATTGGTTTTGTGAAATTGTCAACTTGGAATCTTATCACTTATAAAACTTGTCTTTGTACAATAATTTCGAATAAATTTATGCCCTAATAAAGTATGTGCATAATCTTCATTTATTTACATAAAAAAAAATTTAAGAATTATTCAAAACTATCAAAAATCAAAACTCTGTATTTAATTTTATATAATGATATTGTTAAGAAAATATGTGTAGTATATTTTCTTCATTGCAGCAATATTTTCGACATTCGTTCGATAATACCGAGGAATACTTATATTATATTAGTTATAATATTTAAAGAAAAGTAGTAGGAATGTGTAGGTGTGTGTGTGTGTGTGTGTGTGTGTGTGTGTGCGAGTGTGTTTGGGTGCGTGTGTGGGTGCTTGTGTGGGTGCGTGTGCGGGTGCGTGTGCGCGTGTGTACCTGCAGCTCCGGCGGCAGGAAGACGCGCGTGTTGGCGCAGAAGTCGGGCTGCGGCGCGAAGTACATGGCGGGGATGCGCGCGTCGGCCGGGAACTCGCGCAGCTCGAAGCTGCTGGAGCGCGCCCACAGCACCGTCATGGCCAGGTCGCACGTCACCCACAGCTTCTGCCGACCGCCCGACCACGCGCTACTTGTCTTGCTCTCTAACTCTACCTACTGCTGCTCGAATCTAGCCACTCCGACTTACAACTAAAACCTACTATCGTCTGCTCATAGTTTTCGCTCTACTATGTGGCAGTAAAGCGCAGTCTACTTAGGCACCGCCAAATGTCGTGACACGACATAAAGAAGCCTTTCTCCGAGATTTCTACATGCCCGCCAAAGATTATGAGCAAAAACTCTCTTTAAAGAAACCTATGTCCAGCAGTGGACTGAGATAATATTCTATTCTTAAGTATTTAAATTTTATATAAAGTATTTATCAAATTATATTTCGTTTATAACGCGAATAAAATAACGAATCAAATTCTGAGTTAATGCAATTGACAGGTACCTAATATTTTTATCCATTTTACAAGACCATTCCATAAACATGGCAAACTATGTATGTTAAAAGTCTTTCTAAGCAAACGAATCAAAAAAAAAATTCTCCCACTCACATAATTGAAGGCATCGTCTTGTTCATAGAGTGCATCTTTGTGGTTCTTCATGCGCTCGATGAGGTTCTTGTAGAAGCCGTAGCAGTAGAAGTCGTTGCGAGTGATCAGCGGCTCCAGGATGAACCATAGGCATTGTTTTACAACCTAGCAGACAAAGAGATATACATATCATGATTTGCTTAACTGTATATACATATATATATCAGAATATCAAGTCTGTAATTCCCCGAAAGGGTAGATAAAAAAACGTAGTTCTATTTTTTACAGTTGTTACACTTCCTATCGAATAGGGGGCCAGCCTACTGTCATACATAAACCATAACTCTAGACTCCAAGCTATTATTTTAATTTTAAATTAGAAAACAATCTCTATTTGAATAGGCATATATGTAGTTTGTTAGCCGTTTAGTTACCGTACAAGCAACTCTCAATGCGCAGTTCGCGAATGCCTTGTGTGCGCGTGTGTGGTGTTACCTTGAGCTGCGCGACGTTGTCGTAGGCGGTGAAGGCGGGGTCGTGCGTCAGCACGGGGATGGCGAACACCAGCATGTAGTCGGGCAGGATGTGCGGCACCTGCGCCACCGCCTTCTCCACTGCGGGCACACCACCACACGACGGTGAGAGGAATATCGCCGATTTTTAATCTATCGTGCTTTTTATGAGAAAAACTACATTATGTAATAAATATGTTAATAACTGTCTTTGTAAAGTTTATTATTCGTTTTCATTTGGTTGTGTTTAGTCTTTATTACGGTTTCGAATCAGTGCCAGCGCGTGTGCGTGTGTGTGTGTGTGTGTGTGTGTGCGTGTGCGTGTGTGTGTGTGCGTGTGCGTGTGCGTGTGCGTGTGCGTGTGCGTGCGTACCGTTGGCGCCGAGCGTGATGTTGCGGATGTACTCGCGGCGGCGCACGACGTCGGCCAGCATGTACTGGCGCACGAGCGCGCGCACGCGCCGCTCGGGCTCGCGGCCCGCCAGCGCGTACATGCCCATGAAGTCCAGCGGCAGGCACTTGTTGGGGATGCCCTGCGAGCAAGTATCTACACTGTCGCGGCGGCCTGCAGGTACGGCCGGGGAGGGACGGAATATGTTTTGCGAACATTCCAATTGACATACGATCTATGTATGTATATTATTGGCACTATTTTACTATAGCGATCTATAACTTATCAGATCATATACGTAGTGTAAAATGGACACTACAATAGTCAACAGCAGAGTAAAAGTCAAAAAGCAAACCCCCCCCCCCTCCCTGCCCTCATCTCGTCACACTACGATTAAAAAAGCGCAATATATTGCTTATTGTCAAAGCGTACGCTTCCATACTACTTGCACTTTTGTAATGCAACTGCTAGACATTGATAAAATAAAATTTACTTTCGTTAATGTTAATAATTGCATTCAAATCTTTCCAGTCAGATTTCCTCTAAAAATAAATCTTAAGAAATAAGAAGTATCTTTGTATAGATCTCTTTCCATTCAATTCTTTTTACTTTAAAGTTCTTTATGTGTAAAAAATAGTGATATAAATCAACAACATAATAATAATATCAATTAAATATCGTTTCTATCTAATATAACAAGCTTACTTTTGAAAGTCCTTTGTGTAGTTTCGCAGCAAACAATTCTCTCACTTGTGGTACTTCGTCCTATAAAAATATATATACCTTTAAAATATCTTGCATGATTAACATGTAGCTCTCAATTATTGTCTTGTCGTCAAGCTAACATATTCATAAATGAATTATAAATTGCCCAAATATATAAAGAATACAATATGGTCCAATTTAGTTTGTACTTATGACAACGATTGAAATCTCAGTATTGAATCAATCTCTATATTCCGAAAACACACTAAGGCCGACTATTAGGAGTAAGACTAACTTCCCAAATGGCCATCTTATCCTCAACTTGTGATATGACAGTTAGTGTAAGCGAAGGTGTCATAAAAAGGACTGTATATCATATTGTTCCTCGTTATGTGACCATATATACAATATTGATGTGTGTATATAGCGTGTGCGATGGCGGTGTGCGGACTGACGATCATGAGGTGCGACAGGTTGTAGAACTGCTCGGCGGTGAACTGGTCGCCGACGCCCTTCTGCTCGCAGATCTTGAGCATGGCGGCGCCGGCGGCGAGCCGCAGGTGCGCCATCTCCGCCTTCGACAGCTGGTTTTGCTGCAACACACGCGCGCCCTCACTCGCCTGCTCATGTACATGTACCTACATATCATTGGTATTTAAAGTTTCGCTGTGGGATACCTTATTCAGTAGGTACCATTTAGTCGGTACAATGAAAACATACTATATATATAGACACGTTTGATAGACCCAGAATAATTATTACATTAAAATAAATCACATCTGCGGAGAGCAACAGCCACAGTTTTCATTCCAATCCACAATGGTTCAATACTCATTTCACAAACCAATTACTCAACTACTGTATCTATTTAATAATATCTGGACATATTCCAGTTGCTGACACAGCAGTTATACTTCATCACAGTGGATATCAACCCCATGAATCAACCACTCCAAACAAGCTGTTACTCAAATCCATACAGACTGTTAATAAATCCTAGTCAACAAATAACGAATGGAGAGAATACAGCAATTCCAATATGCTGAATTTCAATACACATTTCAACATATCCTATCGTTCCACCAGTAAGTTTTCAGATGATCATAAATAATCAGACGCACCTGCAAGAGGTCCCCCTTGTGCACGACGAAGGCGTTGAGCATGCGGAAGGTCTTCTGCGCGGAGAGCTCGTCGCGCTTGAGGCCCAGCAGCCAGCGCGCCATGCACTTGAGCCCCTCCAGCTTGCAGCGGGTCTCCTCGGGCAGCTGCGACTCCTCGCACCAGTCGCCCGCCACCTGGTTGTTGTTGCCGCCGCCCTCGCGGACCAGCAGCTCCTTCACTATCTGTGCGGTGTAAAAGTGGCAACAGTACACAAACTGCCAGGTGGAGTGACGATAAGCGCAAAGTGGCTGACAGCACATTTATACATTTCTTCAGTACACCATTCGTTGTCAAAGGCTTTTATTTTTATGCATTTGAAACGATTGTTAGTCCCTTATCTTACTACTAAGCGGTCCATTACCTAGGAGTGTAACTGTAGAATACGTGAGATTGATACTCACTTTTCTGGAGACAATGTTCTTGATGTGTACAGGGAAGTTCTCGGGCAGGTTGTGGGCTATGTGGCCCAGCGTCACAATGGCCGTGCGGTAGTGCTCCGAGTGGGGGTTTAACGTGGCCTTAAGTGTGTCAAGGATTTCCGTGAAGATCTGCGTCCGCTGCTCTGGCACATTCACAAAAAGACATCTGTGGAGAAATACGCCAGTTGAGGTCATAGTTTACTTGTACATATACTAAGTTACCCCTTAAACCAATATCTGGACATACTTCAGGTATAATGGTGGTCTGGTTATATCCTGACAACCTGCATTACAAGAGCTCACAAGAGCTCAATGCTTAGTATTAACCTGAACTATTTTCCTTTTTTTGGTCTAGTATTTAATTTTTAAAACCCTGAAAAAGAATTACACTTACCTGACAGCATTCTTTGCTTGTTTCGGCGTTCCAACTTCTGCATACGCCTTGCAGAGCGTTATCAGTTTAGGAAATAGGGATGGACAAGCTTCACCTGTTACAAAAATTAACCAGACTTGATAAGAACCCGAAAGTAATTTTATGACTTAATGAATCATTTGTTTTAATGAGCACCTTTTTTACTTTTTAAAAGCTTAGCTAAGAAAGATAATATGTATATTTCAATACATTTGATGTTTTAATGAGTACCTTTTTTATTTTTTTTAGAGTTTAGCTAAGAAAGATAATATTTATATTTCAATACATTTAATGTGGCCGAAGAATATTCTAGAACCACATATACTCACTGAGCGGTCGGTATTTGCCGAGGAAAGTGAGTGCAGCCAAAATGTGCGGCGCGATATTCTCCTCGTCCATCTCCAGTAGCGACGTGAGCCGCTTGAGCACGTCCTCGTGCAGGAAATGCGCGGGGAATACGAACGACAGCATCACCAGAAGCTTCAGACCGCGTTCCGCCGCTTTCTGCACGTCGATTCCTGCAATGTTTTTGTTCGAATCAGAAGTCTTCTTATACAGCGTGTATGTATAAAGAGAGTTATGAATACAGAAGAGGAAAGTTAGGTCTGTACGAATAGAGGTACTCGGCACTCGGTGCTCTCTGCTTATCTTTTGACCTGGCTTGAGGAAGTTACGTTACGTGACATTAGTAAACGCAAGAAATGCACTAATATCGTAATATTTCAACATAAACGTAACAAGTGAAGCGTGGAAGTGAAATATCCTCCTCTGCCTACCTCTTCGGGGAGCTACAAGTCTGATTTTATGTATGTTTTCATACACGTCGAGCAATGGCTACTCATTAGTATTATTAAGTTACAACCGGCCTACCTTCCGGACGGATGGAAAAATGTCAACATAAGCCGGATTACTGACGGTACATCATGAAATTAGCATGAACGCTCACTTCATTGCGAATAGTTGCATAGTAAATATATTGCAGCCATACAAACGTGGCGGAGTGATCACTCATGTTTTGTAATTATGAGTAATAATCATTATTAGAACTTAACCTCACGCCTATGATCCTCGAAGGGGTAGGCGGAAGAGTGTAGTACACTGCCACTTTTCACTAGGTTTAAGTCCCGTGGAATAGGTGGTGAGCCTATTGCCTATACACCAGGCACAGACCCAGACTCCGAGTCACTACTAGAAACTCTAAATTAGAAAAATCCAGTAGGATTTGTATCCAGGACCTGCCGATTTTAGTTGAAGTGTATTAATATCTCCATTTTATTTCCACCTAACTATTGACCTCTGGTGTAATATTTAGTAACCGCGACTACAGAATTCAGTAATAATGTGCTCTGAGCACTCGTTTGTTCGTTCGATTCGTTCTGTGACTGAGTGTAAAATTAATCCTGAGTGTAAAAGAGTAGAATCCTTGGGGGGGCGGGTGTATGTATGAATGTACATAAT
>DWME01006803.1:0-13239 GCA_018244795.1 Parelbella ahira ahira
TAATAAGAAAATTTGACGGACGAGCACAATTGTCTTAGTAATTAATGAAGTAAAATAGATTAAACAAAATTAAATAACCGTTAGCTTATTACGAATGTTTAAACGACAAATTAATGCTCGACGTCATGTAAATGAAAAAATATATAAAGTAGTATTTTGTATATAAACTACTATGTTATGTTTTGACTGCTTCGTTGGTCGAGTGGGTGCAAGAACGATTGCCAATCGAGAAGTCCTATGTTCCAATCTCCGGTTGGGTACTATTGAATTTTTCTAATTTATAATTTCTAGTAGTGACTCGGGATCTGAATCTGTGCTTGGTATATGGCAATAGGCTCACCACCTACACCATGGTGCGTAAACGTAACAAGTGAAACATGGGAATATACTACACTGTTCTGTCTACCCTTTCGGGGTTTACAGGCATGATGTTACGATTTAAATTACTATGTAGATATTTGTTTAGGACATCTCCGTCCAAAACATACGGTGATTTGTAAAATAAAAGCTGGTATTGATGAATGATGTAATTCTTTAGCTCTTACATAAAAAGTGGACATTAGTCACACTCTACATAAAAGCTCAACGAAGAATCACATTATCGCAAACATCTAAAAGTTTTCCCTTATTACTGTGAAAAAGGTTAGAACTTAGAACGCATTTAGCTCTGTTGAGTTCTCTACGCAGCTAGCTTGCTGAACTGCCCATTTATAGACACCGGGTGTTAGAACGTGGATAGAAACTTTAAAATGGGAAAAAAACCGCCGACGTGACGAGACGTCATGAACCAGTTGCAATGATCGCAGCAAAAACTAATGGCCATCACTTGCTATTCCTTGCACTCACTTTCTCTTGAATACCTACATTTCTATCTGTGATCTGTATATAATTTAGATACATACTATGTTGGACTATACCACTTTTACAAATATAGTTTGTCGTTATTAAACCACGGATAGAAGTTAATATATGTATAATTAATATGCTTTAATATAATAATAATAATTAATATCTAAAACGTTCTAATAAAATTCATGATTTTTTGTTTTGACGGAACCTACAATACCATATTCTAAAAATGCATTTTTGTTCAATGTTCTATTAACATTAAAACGATTTACGTCTGTGAATATCTCATTTACTAAACTAAACTTGAAGATGTTTTAAATGTGTAGGTATAGGTACAGATTTAATGATGAAGCTCACTGTCATAGATCAGAATATCGTTTTTATTTACTTTACGCACTGTGTTAATTATATACTTGCGATTATAAGCTTCGTTACAACGTGGATTATAAGCTTTGTTACAAGCTAGTACGCGAGTAGCGGTATACTCACATTACTTTTTATAACGTAGTAATTATCTAAGAAGACATTACGTAAAAATTCCCTAAAATAGTATATTATTCGATCAAGGTGCCACTCCTTCCAAATCACCAACCCGCAATGCCAAGCGTGACAATCGTAACCCCTCCCCCCCCCATACATCAGTCACTATAACCGTTATAGTAGATATTTCTCGATCAATCAGACAAAACAGTTACATATTCAATCAGAATTCTAATACATAAGTATGAACTGACAGTCGCATAAACAGGGCGAGACAAATGTAAGCGCCATGATCCCAAAGGGCGACGTCGTATTCAGCTCACGAGCACGCGTAGGCGCCCCGCCGCCGTACATTCGATCCCTCGCGAGACATTTAGAATAATTTAGTTGCAACACCACTACATGCACATGTTATTAAAACATAAATATCTAATGATCTCGTTCATCCGTTATCTAAAGGAATAATATTGCTTGACCACGTAAAATAAAATTTGTGATGGTACCTGCATATCTTAGTAGTTTATAATGTTCTCTGAGGCCTCTTAGATTTGTTAATTCTCATTTGACATAAATATTCAGTGCTTTTGTTGATTATTTATTTAAAAAAACAATATCACTTGGTAAAACGGTAAAAGAAATGTTCAGAGGTTAACTGCACATCATAGTTTTCTAGAATGTTCTCTAAGGCGTCTTAGTTTTGTCAACCCGCTTTCGGCCAGAGTGGCAAACTATGGCCGATATAAGGAATTGTAAAGTAATCTTATCGTCTTAGAGTTCTTCATAGTGTTCTCTAACGCGTTTGAAGTCAGGCAACCCGCCCTTTGCCAATGTAGCAGACTGTGGCCTTAATCGTTTTGATACTAAGAGAACATCCTACCATAACAATGCCTACGATAACAACAGCGATAGACTCTAACAATATTTAATTAATAATTTAATACATTATGTACTTATGCAAAATCTATGCTATATTAAAACCGTAAATTGAAGTCTATTTGTACTTACACTGAAAGATAATCGCAATAGTTTAAGGCTGTGTAGAAATCGAAACAAAAAGTTGCAGCTTTTTTATTCGCCTGAATGTTTGCCACCTCAAAAGTTACTGGAGCGTTCTCTATGCTACTTGTTTAATAATAGCAACAGGCATTTGCGGAAATATGTTGTTATGAAATTGATGTTGCCATCTAGTTGTATAAAACTGGTTGTTGCAATGTGAAATTACGTGAGTTTCAAACTGAATAATATTATGTGCTCATGTTGAATTATGACATACGCTAAATTTAATTTAATTTTAATAAAAATGATATGCAAAGTATGGTCCATAACCCAAAAATTCAATTTTGAAGACCGACCATACGTAGATAGGTCGCAGTGAGATATAGACGATCGTTTAGTAGAACAGAGATATACTTATACCTATTTCAATGTAAGCATTTTAATTCATTACTACATAAGTACGTTACGGAGGCGTGGCGAATGGCTAAGACTGACGTGACGAGACGAATATTGGCACATCTTTGTATGTTGAAGACAAACTCGTAAATCACACGTTGTCAATAATAATTCGTTACACTTGAATGGGAAAACGTTTATTATGTAATCATTACTAGGTAACAATTAAAGGTACAGTTGTTTATTCAATTGGGTAACATTTGCATGAAAAATTGAAATCGACAAGCATTTACACACCATCATACAGCACAGGTTACAGAACCACCATTTTTACTATATTTAAAAGTCAATGTATATTTAAATACTTAGTATAGTTTTTAATTATCTCACAAAATAGTGTTACTGATTTGCATAATTTTTGTAATAAATCTATGATTATAAAATAAATATCCGGTTTTCTAGGTATTATTAGAATGTTTGGTTCGTAAAAACATTCGTTCATAAGTTTTTCAGTTGCCTGTTATTTCGTGTGCAATGGAACTACCTACATATTTCTGACAAGTCCAATAATTGTTGGTTGCTACAATCGAATCTTGCAACTCTTACAAAAATTGCTTTATTATTTGAAAGGAATTACAAATCATATTATTTGTTACGAGTAGAAACATTTTCAATGAGAACTTTGTTACGTAAATAAAAATCATTTTTTTTGTTTTTTGTAAAGTAAAGTAGTAAAGGATTACGTTATTGCTATTTAATAGAGGCGATCGGTCCACGGGAATGGTAGTTCGTAAGCCGGTGGATAGATGTCGTTAGATACATTAACCTACATTCGCCGCATAAACACGCGTCAGTCCAACAGCTGTCCGAATATAATTTACCGGCCTTCATAGCACACTAATGAAATGTCAATTATTTTAAAAATGTACAAAAAAAATGTATGTTACTTCTACATCTAATATTTTTTATATTTAACAGTATTGCAGACATGTATTGAGAGGAAAGCTGACCAGCATCAGCTCCTTTGTGCCCTATGCTGGACTTAGGCTTTTCCAATAGCACGGCACTGAGCTTGACTTTCAGCTCCTTATCGTAGCTTATACTTAAAAATCAAATTAATAATCCTAACCTAGCTACACTTTTGTCAATACTTTACTGACAGAAAACTATTGGATTGATCAGAATACACTGATGCTGAACGCCAAGCTCCGGTAGTTTCTTAATAAACATTGAAAAGTTATAATATTGTTAAGCCCTGTCCATCATTTGACACTTCTACTAGAGGGCTTACTAGGACACATCAAATGAAACAAATGAGTTCAAACTCAAATTCACTAGTGGCCATTGAATATCCTACTATCTACATTTCTTATCTATCATCTGAACTTGACACTTAAAGTAACTAACGTATCGAGTATTCAAAAAGGAATAAATGGACCCAAGTTCGGGTTTTATTCAATTTCCCTCCTCACTTAACGATCAAATCAATTGACGGTTTAGTGTATTTTCATGATCATACAATTATCAGAAATCCACTAAAAATTAGTTTCGTGGTGTTCATGATATATTTATTGTTAGTAACAGGTTGGCCTTATAGAAACTGCGTTTCAAGCAGTCGTCTCATCAATTTAATTTGTATTGATATAAATCATTGAAAATAGAGTACAATGCACCAATGTCGAGTTTTACAATAGATGTCTCACTATCATTAAGGTTATCTAATTAATGTCCCGTTTATGTCACATTGTTATTTTACGACTGTCACTGCGACAGTGCAGTGAGACTATAAGGTGACATACGATTTATGTATGTATAGAATATGACGTGACGATTTTGCAATAAGATATTCAGTCCACATCTAACATGTAGGTAGATTTTAGGTAGATAGATGGTAGTAACATGAATTACTACACTTTAATTCAATATTGATTGAATTTAATTGAATATATTGATATTTACCAGCTTTACTAACGTGTTTTTCGGGATAGCCTGACTACTTTCGGACCTTTTCGAGACCCTTCTTCGCGGTCGAGGTGTTACCTCCCCAATGAAAGGCACTGGCTCATGAAGAGGAACTGACTCATGAAATTCCATACATTTACGACGCTAATGTATGTAAGTATAGTAACGTGTTACAATGTAAAGTGTGTAACAGAATAATAGATCACAGGAAATAGCCAGAATAATAGCCACAATATGCCTGACCTATATTTGAGAAATTACAATTTATTCTTGTGATAATTGTGATTTAAAACTTAAAGGCTTTTTATTTTTTGTATCACTCGATCTATAAGTGTGAAAGAAAAAAATTTAAGGACACCTACATATCTGAGAGAGAATTTTCTTTAATACGTGAGAAGTCTGCTAACATGCACTTGTTCTTCTTAGCATTAGCTTTAGTCTTTCTCGGTCTGAGAACAATATCACGTCTGTCAGTAGAACGATAAAAATATTGATGATGATGATGATTGTAAGATATGGATATACGTATTTATGATTTCCTTTGGATTAATCATACCATTCAACCTAGTGACGTCAAAACAGTTTTGTTGGCACACACGACAGTGTTTACGAAGATTTTATAAAACAAAGGTAATTTATTAGCAAATTTGTTATATTTCAAATATTATTATAATTTTATTATGAATGAGAATTATACAACCGACACCGTCGTGAGGAGGAATGGTTGTTCTATTTCATGTTTCCCATACATCACAAAAATGATACTAAACTATTACTAATCATACTAGGTTGTTATATTTAGTCAAAATCATAACATTTTGTCTATATTTTGATTCATAAATACACGACCGGGTGGAGTGTCGACGATTAGAAGATGGTCAACAGTGGATAAAATAAAGATAAAAAATCATTTTAAGATAAAACGAATCAATACTTAATAATATAGTGCCTGGTGGGTGGCTGATACTGTGATGATGAACGTCTGATTGGAAATTTAGCCCGTAAATTCAGGTCATGTAACATTAAAACTAGTGAACGACCGAAGGTTTGTTTTCGGTTTCGGCCAGTTTCAGCTGAAAAATCTAGTTTGGGTCGGATAATAATTAAAACAAAACTCACTTATTCAAACATTAATTTAAGTTTACAATCACAAAAAGATAAGTAAGTTATTGTCATAGACAATAAACTTTTTTTTATTACGTCCCCCAAATTTTGTTTTTTTTTATTCGACTATTTTCACAACGGTTAATTTGTAGGTACTTTTCGTTTTTTACTCACCGAAACAGTAATTTATCCGTGTTTTCGTGAATAGTCTGCGTGTAGGTGATTCATTATCTCACGATGTTAGCCAAATTAGCCACATGTACGGAAGGACTATAAACATAATGAAATACAAGGGTACTTAATAATGGTTGCTATGATTTAGTTCCTATTTGTCACAGGTGGACGCAGCGACCGGCGTGGCGTCATTCAGAAATATTATCAATTTGATTTACGTTTGCTTGACATTTGCATAAATTTCCCACATAATTACAGTGGAATGTTGGTGCCCAATTTTCCACTTGGCTTTCAATATCCGCAACGGTGGAGCTGTCAAACTGTAGAAGATTACGGAAACCATTGAAAAAAATCCGTAGACATTGTTTTTATTTAGTTTAATGGCATCTAATTTATTTTTATTCAGCACTCACTTATTCATTCTTTTTATTCATTTAAATTAGTTTAGTATTAACTAAAATATTACTCTTCCTTTCGATTTATCATTAATGACTGCATAAGATGTATGGAAATATTTTTGATCATTTGCATAGATGTCACTTTTTAAATGTCCAGGGGTACGACATCTACTTTGGAAAAAAAAAGTTGACCTCCATATTCTACGCAGTTTATTATGGCCATATTTAGAATTACAATTATGTTTATATAACGTTCATTCCTATTTACACAAATTGTAAATAAAAAAAAAAACAAAGACAAGATTGACTGTTTCGTGAAAGAAAAGTATATTAATTGTAAACATGCCAGCTCGGTGTAATAATTTTATTCGGAATACTCTATTTTAGTTCCCAATGTCATTTCGAACTTTACGACGGGGGCCGGCCCTATCTTGAGGAAACAGTTCTTTCTCTTGTACCTGTTTTATGACGTTTATACACTTGTTAGCTGTCTGTTGTGTATTAAAATTACATGAATTTATAACATATTGCGCCATATATGTGCACATGACTGTGTAAATCTTTCTATAATGTCAATTCTTAGATGTAGAATAAATTCTAAGAATGGCTAATTTTGGCGCGTGTGTGACCCATAAAGCAAACTTTGAAGATGTTTAAAAAATTTGCTTCAAATTCCGTTGATTTGGCCGACATTGCCGTTTTTGCACTGTTAAGTAAAAGTTTTAAAATAGTAATCAGTAGTATATTTTAAACAACTACTTAATTCTATCAGGAAGGTTGCTACACCTATTTCTGCTGTTAAGCCGCACTGATTTCGAAATAATATCCGATTTAAAATGAGAGTGAAACAGACAGTAGTATATTATTTATATATTTTTATACTGCAAATACTGACTTTCTATGAGCCTGCATGTTACAAGAGAAAGATTATATGTAAATTCTGTACCACAAATAATTTTCAATAAGATCCCAACGAGAAGAACAACATTATGTTTGAGTTGCAAAGTATTTTTGATATGATATAATTCGCAGTTTAAAAATACATAGCCGATCCCAGAATATCTATCTACTATGATAGAATAACACGATACTCGTTTATTTTCAACATCGTTTATTTTAAGCACGATTAGGTATTTACATACATTGTCAACGTTTTTTACTCTTTTACGAGTATTATCTATTGATGTTACATTTTCACGCGAAAAATGTTTTTATTTTTATCTATTTACTTATAAGTAACTTGTTATATGTATACACTTGGAATTTTTAACTATGGAATGAGGACTTTTTATACAAACATACCGGTCTGGCGTCCTTAGAAATTGAAATTGAAATTTTTTTTAAATATTTGTTTTCTTTTTATACTGAAACCCACTATTTCTGAATGTAAGAAATATAATCTCGTAATACGTGATTACCTATATCTTTCTGTTAAATCTTTTCAGTCAATAAATATTTAAGGATATCATTATGGAGTCAATAACGGTTGCAGAAAGTATTAATTGTGTATTACCTACTTCCGTGATTGTCTTAACATTTTAAATTCAGTAGAGAAAAAGTGATTGCTAGTTGAAAGATTGTAAATTCTAACTATGTATCTACGTAAATAAATCCACTTTCCCTGTTAGAAAAACTTCTTAAAATAGTTTACATAGAGAATAGTAAGACAATTTACAATAAATCGCGTGGAAATCACCATACAAATTAGTTTAATCGACCAACATAGCATTTGACCTGTAATAATGTAAGTGAATAAGTGACGTCAAGCAATATGATTTTTTCTGTGTCACGTGACTTGACAGTAATTTAATAAATCTAAAAGTTGTGAATAAAAAAACCCTTACAATATAGTAGAATTTATGATTTCCCTAACGAAAACTGACGTTTCACAGCGTAATTAATTATTTTATTTTAATATAGTCGACATCCCTATTATAAGGTCCTTTAAGTATTTTTTTTTATTTACGAATTAATCTTAAATATATATTAGTGATAAATTAGAACTATCGGCCTCGGAGCCGACTTGACGGTCAGCGGTCTCTGTAGCCCGTACATTTCTGCAACAAAAATAAACTGAAGATTCAATGTTTACCTGACATCGGCAACAGATGTTACACCGTTTACGGAAAACCTTGACCAAGAGTGTAAGCTTACAACATTCTTACTATTGAAACTTGACAATGTCAGCGCTGCTGTTTTACAGCAGAATGTCAGGGATGGTATGTAGGTACTGTCATTAGAACATAGTCAGACATCAAAACCCGTAGCCTATAATTTTTTGTATCATTTGTATACGGATATAAATTATCTTATTGAAAGTTAAAAAGTTTCAATAGGTAATTGTAGGTAGATATTATTCTTATATTTTGATTATTTTTTATATTTAGTCGCCATTAAGTATCACTAATAATTTTATTTATTTATGATATTGTTTTGAAACTTTTATTTCACCAATTTTCCTGGTTAAGATATATATACCAATTTTCCTGGTTAAGTAACGATTTTATAGTAAAAAGCGATTGAGTTCCACACTTGAAAAATCATAGTTTGATATTAGAATTTTGATACAATTACGTGTTCTAAAGAAATGTTACACTATATTTGACTTTGCAGACCATGAAGGTAGAGGATGTTCAAGTTCTTTCTTTGTTTCTTTGTTGGTAAGGATATAGAGGTTCTTCCTATATCCTTAAAAAAAATTCATTTTTTAAGGATATAGAGGTTAGGTCAAGCGCGTAGCGGACGTAGTGGCTTACGCTCTTGGCCAATGACAGAATGATCAAATTGTACTGCCGTTCGTAAGGGTGCATTAAAATGGAAAGAAATCAACAGCTTTGTAGACGATGAACCATTTTGTAGAACAGTTGAAGTTTTAGACATGTTTCCCAGCGAGTAAAAGGTTTTGAATAAGAACGAAATAAATAGTTTTTACGAAAAATACAACTAGAAAAAATTTCTTCCCAGCGAGCAACAGGCACGTAGTACAGATATATGACTGGAAATTGATTGATGTTTGTTCTACGTATGTCAATGACAGCGGATGTCCTCAATTGTACCTGTAGGGAAGCAGGGGTTAGGTCAGGGGCGTACCGGATACAACTTTGTCTGCTCTTTGCTAATGACAAAATCCCCCTCTACGCTATTTTCGAATATGCATCATTTATACACATCCGCTCTAATCTCGCTTGTATTTACAGGTAAGTCACCTTCAATGTCTCCAATGACGCCAGAGCGCTGGAAGATGACGCGATCTCGGAAGGTGAAAGTGACACAGGAGTTGGTGAAATTAGGTATGATTGTAAAAAGAATGAAACTGTGATCATTCACCGTGACTTCGATTTCTGTGACTGACAAAAAACTGAGAAATATATAATCACAACTGACTGATAAAATTACAAAAGTTGATCTGGTAGATAGAAAACCTTTTAAAGATGCTAAGAGAAAATTTGTCTGTAACGTATATAAAATTTTACAAACATTAGATTAAGTGTCTAATTTTCTACAAGTGCCTCCATAAAATTTATATACGATCGTAAAATCTGCAGTCTCCGCTTCACTTGCTTCTGCCCCCGTCCGGTGCCGCGCGGACGTGTGCCGCGTAGCAACTGTTTGACACACGAGAGATTTCTCCATCCAATTACCAATTAATCTTTAGCGAAAAATTTCAAAATATCAAAGATGACCTATATACCACGCTCTCCAGGAAACATTGAACTTTATCCAATCGATACAAGATGCAGTTTAATGTTTCGACATCTCGCCAGCCGGAAATTTTACGTGTTTGCCGATGTTGCAACACTGGATAGAGGACTTTATCCTTAAGTCGTTAAAATAGCAAATCGGTTGATAATCTGGGGAGATTTGGTACGGATTTATCGCGGGCCGTTAGTAGAGCCGCGTATTTATATTAAGTGGAGAAGCTGTCAGCGCCTACGCGGACGCCGCATTTGGATGGCTGCATACAACATGGAAATTTAAATATTCCAATCTTCACCCAAAATTACTTTAATACACACATCACGCTAGTTTATTAACAAACCACGTCTTCACCACCATCCATTTTTTAACATATACATATGAACATGTATTAAATAACTGTTATACTAACATTGATAGTGATTTTCGTAATAATAATCTTATTTAACGTTTAAAAGCCGGTTGAATGTCAGCCAAATCCAATGTACGATTCTTCTAGAAGGTATAAAAATACGTACTGTTCAGCAAATCCGTTATTTGTTAACAAAAGTATAATCGAACGAAGCATTCACAGTTGACATTAAATAGTCATTTGTGTCATAGTAAATTCTTCTGTGCGCGCGCATCACCACGGCACAGTATATCCAGAAGCTTGGATAAACAAATGATGACTAAGTATCAATCTGGTTTTATTTGTGTTAAAGGCCACCGCGACACTTAGCTCTTTCGGCTAGATCGTCCAACTAATAATAATCGTGCATGTGAAATGTTTTGGCTGGTGCTTTTTGTTCGCGGCGGTTATTTCAGTTTTCCAGTAGGATTCTGACCAAGAGCAACTGTGGCCGTCCGCACGGTGCACAACTTTACAACATATTCGGCTACATCATTAATGAAGCCAATCTATTTACGTGCTTAGTGCTCCCAAACTATGGCCGCAATTCCTTGCAACGGGAAAGGACAAAACGAATACGCATTTTAGAAAATTTTCCGAAACGAGTGTGATTATCTGTGCCCTGCCAGTGCCGTGAATGTGTGTGGAAAGGCCGGTGAAGTTCAGTGTTGTGTGTGCTAAAAGTTTGATTGGGCAATATGACGGAATTCTTTGGATCATGGAACGACGACAAACCAGGCGAGAACGAGGACGTGGTGGAAGAGACGATGGAAACAGTGGAAACCGTTACTACCACGAAGACGACTACCAGACGGATGCCATTAGTAAGTTCTCAGTAGTTTCGTCCTAGGCCAGGCGGGCGACCTTGATCATGGCTGCCGTCGCAGGTGTATTTTTGCCACAACGTCTTATTTAGCTCGGTGTTCTGGAATCCGGGATCTAAATGTTATTTCGAATCCACCTGACTGTGATGTTTCGAATCCTATTTCTCAACGTAACCATATAGCGGGTTTAATTTTAATTTACTCTCAGTTACAATGGCTTGGGGTATTTATTTCGAAGCATGTGGGCAAAGTGTCAGGGGCGCTGTCACGGCAAGCCTTGATATAAACCAGCACCCGGACCAAGGTGAAGGCGGAATACGTAGATGTCAACTGACAGCTCTTTTATAAATCAACTGACGCGACGCCAACCTCTAAAAATACGAGGAATTTCTAATGCGAATTCTAACGCTTACAACATTTATAATCCACGGTTTCATTCCGATGTTCACGTGGTAACCTTTTAGATTATTTTTTTTCAACGTCTAAATATCGTCCAAATCAATTAAGTATAGGTACTTATCGCTCTAACACGTCGATTATGATATATATATGGGCTGTGTTTAATACAATAATTGATTAGATCTTGCTAACAACCTACGTTGAAGATATGGCTATCAACGATTTAGCAAAAACAATGTCAAAGACATCTTAGTCGAAAGTTTCGACTAAGATTCGACTCGAAACTTAAGTAGTGTGTTGCTAAAAAAAAACGAAACCAAAATTACCATCTTCAAATAAATCTTAACGTTCGCTGATTGTAGCCAGTTTATAATTTTAGAGATAAAATTATCCCCAGAGTGAATTAGATGCAAACAGCAGAATTCGACAAGGCCAGTTGAAATACGTACATTGATTGTTGCGTAAATATTTCTGTAACGCTTTAACTATCTCAGGTTCGGTCCACAGACGTTTATGATTGACGTCACCGCTTCTTTCAGGTTGTGACTGTAAACAGGTCATTCTAGTCTCCCACGTGGAAAAGTCTCTCTTTACAAAGTCCATTTCGAACTGAGTTTCGCGGAAGAAATTTTGTTGCGAAGTTGCAAATATATATAGCTGTAATGCAGAGTACATCGAAGTATGCATCATATATTATGGCAGATTACTATACAGTAAGGTTAAGGCTACCACACCATTCAAACCGTAATATTATTGTGTGGTAGGCTCAAATGACTTTTAGAGAAACCAAAACATGTGTGATGGAGTCCTGCAATGGACAATGTGATAAAGTGGGTAATAGTCAGAGTACCCATTTCTACTCAATCGCACTGAAGTAGGAGTTTATACCACATAGAAAGAGAAGTATACGAGTAGCAGCAGGACAGAAGCTATAAACGCTAAGTTCCAGCGACGTCCAATACTTTGAGCTACTAATTTTTATGTCTCGGAACATCACGCCCCATGAAAACACTAATGTTTCGTGAAAACATAATTATATCACAAATAACGTCTGTCGCCAGTTTCTACGCAGTTGGGCCACACAAATTACTCAAAATTTATATATTTTAAATTTGTGTCTTTGAACTACTCGTCAAATTCATCTTGAAAAATATTATCTTCCTTTGTTTTATCGTTAAATTATTCCTCAAAAACCATTATGCAAATACCTACATATAAAGAACAGAAATACATATATATTTTTCGATGCCGTCTGTCTAACTCGTTAAAAACTTGCTGTGATGATGATATATTAATATCAATAAATAAATTATTCTTGTCATCAGCGCGTTATTCCACTTATATTTATTTGTGATCTTTCAAAAGGTCGTTCAAAAGAGTTAGCTGTGTAACGATACGATCGGCATTTGTTTTGCCAAAACGGTACATTTGTTTTAAGTGTTTTTAGTAATAGAGAATGTTGGTGTCGTGCCGTATCTCATTGTTGGTATTTATGTGTAATTGCTGTCGCCACGTTGGGTTTCGTGCTACTGATGTTATCGGATTTGCGCACTCAATTATGTACATAATA
>DWME01006804.1:0-13238 GCA_018244795.1 Parelbella ahira ahira
GAGGTCCCACGTAAACACGTAATATCACGCCTGTAGTCCCCGAAGGAGTAGGCTGAGGAGTGTAGTACACTCCCACGTTTCACCAGTTACGTTTAAGTGCCACGAAATGGGTGGTGAGCCTATTGCCATAAACCGGGCACAATTCCAGATACGGAATCACTACTAGAAATTCTAAATTAGAAAATCCAATAGCATCCGACCCGGGATTGTAATCCAGGTCCTCCCGATTGACAGTCGCGCTTGCAACCGCTCGACCAACGAGGCAATTCAAAGTTAAAAGTTACTAATTAATAATATTGGGCATGGAGAGAGTACTACTGAGTATCAAAAACTGAGTATCGTGTGTATACTTAATGTGTTTTAAATTGGCATTCCTCTTTGTTATACAAAAATGTCGTGTAAACTTCTGTGAAAACAAAATCACGGGAAGAACTCAAAATTCAAATCCTTAGTTAAGCTAACAGATAACCGGCTCAAAAACGATACCTGAATTGAATTTTTTTATAAATCAATTTCAGATAGGTCGAGAAGGAAAATAGTATTTTTATACTTTTTTTAACCTTAAATGAAAATGACAAACATAAATTCGTTCTGATAAGTTCAGTCCAAATATCTGTGCTCCGGACCTCCCGTTGGGAGAGACTCGAACACAAAAGCGAAACGTAAAATGGATTGCAAAATAAATCTGCTGAAATTCAATCCTAATACCTCTTATAAATACGTTTGCTCCAATCTGTATCCAACATAGATAACTACTGTCAATACCTGATTAATCTTGTTTTTACATCAACATCATAGATAGATACTGCTTAATGGGGTAGTTAAAATCTTCGAAATAGACGCGCGTGTATGAAGAAAGTGATGAACATAGAGGAAGAACATCAGGTCGGTAAGGATACAGATATTTCGTTTACATATCATCATTTGTAATTACATTACATTTCATCATTTTACTTCATTTTAGAAATCAGTTCAAGTTTATTATGTATTACATTGTAAATAACTTAAGTAATACCTACTAACAACTATGAGTCATGGTTACTTAGAGAAAAATATTATCATTATTTAGTACTCGGTACTCCCTGCCTAACCCTTAAGAAACGTGATAGTATAATAATGAACAATACATAACGTAAATTCAATCATCAATTCGCATCGTAATCAATATCCACAATCGACGATTGCCGCGCGAGTCCATCACTCACGTGATACATCGATGCAACGTGTCACGGAACAACGCGTGGAGGGTTCATTGTTCGGCCATGATGGATTATATACTGTAAGAATGCGTGCGTGAAACGGAATATGCGTGTAAAGAAATATAATATAAAGTTATTTGTATTCGACTCAACGTATGTACGCAGTTATGAGAATGAAATTAAATAAGGCCTCAGTGGCTTCTGCTATCAAAACTCATACAAAACATACAGGTTCATTAGAATTGATAAGTAATCGTTCAGCATTATACCCACTCTTCGCCGAGGGAGAGGACATCGCACTAGCGAATGACTTAGAATTGAGTTTCAATATGACCCGATTGTTGGTGCTATCAGAAGAAAGTCTAAATACTAATACAAATTTATTTCTACTCGCAATGGCTTAAACCGCTAATCTTGTTCAGGTCTACTCAACTTGACATATCGATCGCGACATATCAGCGCGGCATAGCCACATACACGAATTATTAATTAACAGAACTCATTACGTTGGTTAGGTGTGACACGTTTGACATGTCGTGATTGATTTTAACGTAATAGTGAAATGTCAAATGTCATTATTGATACCAAACTTTTTAATGCTCACTGCTCGGCATAGGTCCTTGGCAATGTCGTTCCAAGGAAAATAAATGTTACGGATATTTTTACTTTTTTTTTTAACAAATCAGTGGGGTTATTGGTAACATTGGTACAAGACCCGAGGATTTATCAGCTGTCTAGTTATAATAGCAAAATCTTCATATAGTTTGGGATCAGATAGCCCTCTCTAAGTTCCAAAATATTATTATATTGCCACTTCTGCTACGCTGCCAAATGTTCATAGTAAGTCCAAATGAGTATTGCACGTCTCGTAATCTGTTTTGGACAGCAGAATGTTAAAGGGCCACTTAATTTTAGATGTCCACGACCCTCCGCAAATTTATGGCTTTCTAATCTGCCGACCCGTAAAATTAGGTCGTGTATACGTTTAACACTTGCTTTGCTAAAGAAAAATATTTGTTAGTCATTTTGGGTTTAGCATCTCGTTTATCGAAAGTAAGTTCCAAATTAACCAATAATTCATTCAAGGGGTTTTCCGGGATAATCCAGCTAGCTAAATTATCCCTTTTTACCTTCTAACGATTGAGGTCTGATCACCGTGGATACTGATACTATCCTTAAGGTACGTTTAAATACAGCAGTTAAACTCCAAGACTCTACATACGTATATATACATACAAATATACACAATTCAATTTCGACAATACGTAACAATAATATGATTTCCATTAATGTAATAACTATTTCAATAGCATACATTAATATTAAAAGCCCTTTTAATAATAAATACTTGATCTGGGTTAATCAACATGCTCTCAACCAGCAGACGGACGGCACTGAGAGAATCATTAATGAGTTGGAACTCTGAATATGCATTGAATTTGCAATATTCATAGACCGCTCGGCGTATGGTTATGACAGCGACCGGTAACGTTTAGCTGCGCGTATTATTGCATGTACCTACGTATTATGTTACGTTCGTGTTATGGTTTCGTGTGATGAGCGTATTATTACAAATCATTTTACAATGATTACGTGTTGCTCAGAATTTGTCGATTTACCATTAAACAATTACTGTGGCATTAGAACAATTAAAAATGTTAGCAACGGAGTGCTGGCCAATTATAGATTAGCAGACTTCACATTAGACCAGTATATTGCTATGAAAAATATGTCACCACGTTGTCTCAAAATTTCGCCTTCACCATGGATTGGATAATTGGAAATGATGAAACATTTTTAAAAAGCAAGTTACTGCTTTGTAGGTGCTTGCCAAGAATTAAAATCAGGACATTTAAGATCACACTCTATTGCAGGAGACATGTTTCTCACACAATTGCGGGAAACTTAACGTATACTCTAACAAGCTGATCTAATGCTTACTCTGATGAAATATGATAGACAAATCATCAGTTACATTGCAGAAGACTGGATTATAGGGTAGGGGGTGAGTCTATTATTATTACTGGGCACAAATCCAGATTTCATGCCACTGCTGGGAATTTCAACTTAAATAACCGAATAATACTTTCTCCAACCCGAAATCAAATCCAAGCACCTCTTGATCAACAATTGCCCTTGCAACCACTTGACCAACGACACAGTACCTATACTTCTCGTTCTATAAATATTAATTATTTATAAAGGGTGACCTTTAGTCAGTATTCCAATCGCTCGTATTCCACACAGTTCATATTTGTCCGAAATCTTTAGCAACAATTAAACACAATTATTTCAAACAAACTCACACAACCAAAGCATGTTAGGAACGCTTGACATAACATGGCCGCCGGCCGCGAGCGCTCTCCGGGGAATCCAACACAAACACAAAATTACAACTATGAGTATGTACGTGTGTACGTGTACGTGTACTTACATTTTAGTGAATAATTCGTATTTTGGCAGTTAGATTAAAAAACAAAACTCTCTTTTTCATGTTTTATATAACTTACGCCGTTTTTATGACAAACCCCATGAAAATGACGTCAGCAAATGTGTGTAAATTTCCAACCCTCGCTTTAAGCGCGAATAAACGCAAAAAATGAACGAAATATTCTTTCAATGTAAAATAAATCGTAATAACAAATATTTCATCTTAACATACACTCTCTTAATAAAAGTATGAAACAAATCTTATAATTATTCGATCCCTGGCGGGCACTTCTTTTTTTGCAAAATTATATGGTATTTCATCATCATCATCATTATCAGCCTATTTCCGGCCACTGCTGGACATAGGCCTCTCCAATAGCACGCCACTGAGCTCGATCTTCAGCTCGTCGTTTCCAACAGCTGCCAGCCACTTTGCGTGTACGATTTACAGATGCTCAGTTACTGCAAATGGTGATGAAAGACATGGCGAAGAAACTTGCTAACCTTTGTAATCCATGACATTCTCTAAGGCATGTATTAATCTACCAACCCACATTTGATCACCATAACAGAAAGTGGCCTGGGTCATTTTCATGTTTAGAGAAGACCCGTGTCCAAGGATGAAACTATTAGAAAGGGTTAATGATGTTGATGAGGACGTTGACGAATAAGCAATATAGTGCTCAAACTGCGATTTCATTAAAAATTTTATATAATTATATATTTTTAATTAATTTTTAATTCATTTTTAATTTAATTAATTACTTTTACATTTAATTATATATTTTTATTTCATTTTATACTATACGAGTATATTAATAATTTAAAAGATAAAAGATTCAATAACAATTTACACATCCTATCCAAATCAGTTTCTTCTTTGTAGTATCGTTATTATTTAAACTTCACAGATTTAAACCTACGCCTAAACAGTGTTGGCCGGGAACAGCCGGAGTTCATGAAGGCACCGCGCTCAGTTGTTCGCGCACCTCGCGGGCGGAGCTATTAACTAACCGCTCTTCTGCGATGTAATTACTTAAACTGTGGCGAGAGAATACGACACACTATTGACATTTTAATGTTATTACCAGTAGCCGGCTTCTGGGTGGAGTGACCCGGCCGCCGTTAACGACTTCGGAGTGAAGAGGGCCGAATTATTAAATATTTCATACAAAATATTTGTGTATTTCTCAGAATCTAAAGATCTGATTTATTTAGAACTGTACATTGGTATTTTTTCTTAGAAATATTTTTCTTAGATACCGCTGTTAAATTGAAACAACATTTAATTTAAAGACTAGAAAGAAATTATTCATAATGATTACACCGTTCTTCGTTTGATGTAAATGTTCGTAGTACTGTGTACTTTCCTGTTTGAAAAATATGGTGTTTTTTTTAATTCAAAGTTCCCCAACTTGTAGCTTGCGTCGATATTTTTATAGCTAACATGGACTGTACACACAACCACGCATATTCCGATAAATGCACATCCACATAGTTCTGCGGAATTCCTTATTTAATGATACTAGGTATTGTTTAACATGCACTAGATTTATTTCAATTCAACCTAATTTATACAATGTCAACTTCCACAAGTCCCAATGAAAGCTAATTCAATTTTAACTCAGAAAATGTTAGAAGACATTTTTCTTGGCACTGCATCCCGCCCTGATCGAGTCTGTGCCGAGACGTGCTACTATTGTATTCGCCAAAAGTTCCGGCTTCTTTATCAAAGTTTCTTTTATCATCCGCCCAATTATTTTCGTTTTCGATATTAGGTATGTAAGAAATACATATTGACGGGTGAAACGTGGGAGTGTACTACACTGCTCTGCCTACCCCTTCGGAGATTACAGGTGTGAAGTTACGTTTTTCATATTAACATTATAAATCTGAACCAAACTGAAGTCTAGTACCTACTTTTTTAGCTTGAAACCCCATGATGAAAGTCTGAAAAACGAAGTAAAAGATTCTTTTACAAAAGGAGTTCTTTTACAAAACCGTGTTGTTCTTTTTTATAAAAAAGTTCTACATTTTCGAGAAAAAAATTCTTGGGGTGAAAGAAAGAGTGATAACTAAAGAGAGAGATAACTAAATCCTCGTTGAAGATTTTTATCCATAATAAAAAATATTTCTGCTGCAAATAAATCAATTGGCTCTCTGTTTGCGCTTCCGCCCATGCGGGCAGGTAATGACGAGTAGACAATATTTTTGTTGTTTATGTCAACGTAGTATTATGAACGCCGTTAGTTTACAATATATTTGTTAACCTGTGAAAAAATTGCGAACTCCGCAAACCATCTACAAAAAAACAATATTTTCAGATAGTTTATAACCTATTCTTAGGGAACCGACTGAATGTAAGATAATTACATATCAACATAGTTCACAATCTGTGGGATTTGTCACACGTAAAGCAGTGATTATTATCCATAGCAATTTTGACTGTGGCCTTAACCCTCTCAATACGAGAGGAGATCCATATTCCAATAGTGGAATAATATTACCTCGAAGAAAAAAAAGTAGTGATTTTTATCCACAGCAATGTTGTGTAGGTTAGGCTAGGTCAGGTAACGATAAGTTAGGTTTTCAGGTTTTTTGAAGTAATATGTAACTATGACCTTAAAAACTCAATTAATTGTCTTACTCTAACCTTGAAAAGTTATAAAAAAACTTTATCATTTCTGAATCACCAATAACTCTAGGCGTTACTTTTATAAGAGCAAAATATACGGAATTGAGGACGAAAGTTTAAACAACAATTAAAGTTATAGCCATTCGACCCACACTCATTCAGAATAAGATAATTAGCAAGCTGGGAAGTATTAAAATGTGGCAAACACTTGCATGGATTCGTTAAACCAGATTAGTGAAATTCAGTTACGAGTTTCATTAATAACGATAATATTTTCTTCTCGTAATACATTGTAACATAAATTATCATAGCACCAGTTTATTTTCCCAGAATTATCCTGAACGATTAGGCAGAAGAATGCAGTACACTAACATGACTCACCTGAAATGTTATAGCTACCATGGAATAAGGTGAGAGTCTATTTCTGCACGTCGCGTACAAATCCAGATTCCGACCTACTACCAAGAATTACGAGTTTGAAAAAAACAATAGAACTTGAATCGGCGATCGAAGCCATAATCCTTTGATTAGCAGTCGCACTTGCAACCACTCGACCAACGACGCAATCCAATACAATATACTAGTACAATACAACAAATGTATAAAGAATTCACAATCTAACGTAGAAATAAAATACTCGTAAACAATATAGGTATGTTTGAAACCGCTGCGAATTTTATTTTTCTTTCTCGAAAATAAAATTCAACATTGTTAAAGTTTGATAACGGGTATAAATTCTTATATGTAGGTACATACATGTACATATATGCAGTTTTTTTTATAACAAAAGCGGGAACTAGAAACGAAGTTACATTGAATGGTTATAAAAGTCATTGTTGTATGAGTGTTGTTATAATTTCTTTGTGTTGCAGATATTGCAAATGATTTCGCTATGGCGTTACTCGTTTTCTCTTCCTGGTAAATCGAAAAGGTTTTGCTAGGTTAGATAAAGTCTAACGGTATTCTCAACAACGGCACTACATGTAGAACGTATAACATAACTAGTGAATATTGGAAATACAGTCGATCCGATTCATTAGGCTCACCACATATTCCATGGAATTAAACGTAACTGGTAAGACGTGGAAGAGTACTACGCTCCTCTGCCTGCCCCTTCGGGGATTACAGGCGTGATGTTACAATTGATACCTTCGATGAAATACAGTCGTGTTATGTTATTTATTCAACGTTTATATGAAAAACTAAGAAAACCAATAGACGGGCGTAGAATAGACAATGAATAGGCTGCAAAGGTTGCAACCGTACTGTTCTGTTATATCAATATTTCACGTAGTAACCACTGCAAGGTAAAAGCTATTAGATAAACGCGAACAACCGAATCGATTTGTGCCGCTATAATACAAAGTCGTGAGACCGCTGTAACGACTGTTTTATATGCAACGATAACGAGTACTAGAAATAAAATGACGTGAATTTTCTACAAACGACTCTGTAAAATATGTTATATACGTGTGCGATTCTACAAATGTCATTTCTACATAAATGCAGGTCCTTCCTAGCGATATTTTAAACTTAGTGCGTTATGTAGGTCAATTCCAACAACTTTTTATTCTTAGTAAATATCTAATCTAACCTCAATATTTTTTAACTCTTAGTACTTATGTATATTATAATTCGGGCGTGATGTTATCGAGAATCGTTATGTACAGTTGTCTAGTTGTAAAATGTTAAATCGACTGCTTAAGTGTCCATTAATATTCGTGAAATTATTCCAAAAATACTTACGTAGCATCTCACCTGTAATCCCAGGAAACTTAGGCGGAGAAGTGTATGAATAACGTCCAAACGATTCACCAGTTACGCATACGTCCCAATATGGAATAGAGGGTGGGCCTATAATAGGTTACAGATTTAAATCATACTCGTCTATCGTTACCCAAAACGACATATTGTTTCCTGTGCACCGCATCAAGCCTACAGTTGTTATATAATGTATCAGCTGATACCAGTGATTTGTAACGTACCAGTGATGTATTATGTAAAGTGAAGAAAATGTAAAAAAGTATTAAATGGAAAAATATACTTTGCAAATCTTATAAATTCTTATGTGTATAATACAAATCTATAAAAGGCAATAAATGTAAAAAATCTGATATTTACTCATAATGAAAAAGATATTTTAAAAAGGCTTAAAGTAATCCCACTTCGGGTACACATTTAAGTAATTGGTAGTAATAATAATAATATATTTTGAAGAAAAAACAAAATTATCTCGCAGCGCTGAGGTAAATGGACTATCATAGAACGATCCTTAATGGCTAGCTATTTTCTTTTGTGCACAATCCAGTGCTGGAATCCCTTTTGATACACGCTATTCATTATAAGCCTCAGATCATAAATCTTAGACGTATTGAGTGAGCCTTTATGGATTTCTGAAATCTGTGTACAATGAAATTGGTTTCTGTTTTCTAGTCTACAACACTTACGTTTTGGCACGAAAATCGATTTAAATTCATCCTGTCCAACTAACGATATCACACTAGGAACCACTATTTGATTTTGCAATATGTAACATATGTTTATTAAAATATATAACGTGTGCAACTAAGAACTTACCGTCGTAAACAACTCCTCTCACGAGCTCGTCCGCTTGGAACACGGGATGGCTAAGAGTGACGTTGATATCACTGTCAGTATCACTCACTGTGACGATCTCGTCACTGTCACTAGGTATACGCGCAAAGGCACAAGCATCACCCACCGTTCGATCACTAGCACTCGCATCACTAACCGTAGTTATATCATCATTGGTCGTTGTTTCGTCATAATCAGCGTCGTCTACCGGCATTTCTAGATTCGTTTCTAATTTTTCATCACTGTTTCTAGTTTTCGGGATTTCGTCTAGTTTGAAGTCAAATGGCTCATTCGCAGGTGGTCCAGGTGATCTCCCTGGAGCGGGATCTCCACTCGGTAAGTTAAGTGTTGAGCAATAAGGCAACGTTGCGAGTATTATAAATGCCATGACGAATTTCACAGAACATCTGTTCATTTTGACTTTCAAAATCTGGAGTTTTTTGTTTTCGGTGATATGGCATTTCTGATTGTCGGTGTACGGGTTCACTGCAAAGCTGTTGGCCGCCATGACTATGTCGAATATGGCACGGATTGTCGTCGATTACCTCTAAAAATCATTTTCAATATTTCGTTCTGTAACAAGAAAAACAGAATAATTTTTACAAAAAAAATCTTTGACCTTTTTATTATTCAGGTATAATTTTTTAATGATATGGAAAATATATGAGCATGTAATCATATTCCTTGTTAAGATATAATACGAAATTCGAGGACCACTTATAGAATTACGCCCCCAGATTTCGTTCCAACTGTTATAATTTAGATAGTCTGGTTGATACATTGATTCTTATTGTAGCCAAGAAATCGTCAAGCAAACATTTACCCGCTCTGAACTTAAGCCCACTTAAATTCGATCACGAAAAGCAATAACATCAATCAGACTGTTTTCGCAAACATGTTTTCAAGGGCCTCTTCAAAAAATATTTTCGTTAGAACACGAGGCGACTAAGAGATTACTCTTGGCATGCTTTTGTGCAACGTTCCCCCACCTAACCTATTTATCTATTGTGAGCTTTCGGGCCGTGCTAAAACTTGCTACAGGGGAGTATTGAGGTTAAAAGTATCCGTTTTTTACACGGAGTCGAAAAATTCATAATAAAATATTATCCTTGTTAATTAATAATACACAATATAATCACATTTTACATAATAATTATATCCTTTTATTCATTACATTAAAGCGAGTACAATTTGATATGTCGAAGATCAAGTTGTTAATTATTAATATGATACCATTCGTATCGATCGATGGGTTAAAACAATCAATAAACAGCTTTTCTAATAGGTTTCACCAGAATATATCAATCCAAACGTTCAATGACAATTTATGTAAAAATCCTGAAGAAAAGCAACGTAGTGTTAAAATTATTATACTCCGTTACAGAATGATAGACAGTGACTACATAATTTTTTTATCATTTGATGTCATGTTTTAGGTCATTAATTTGGAACACAGAAATGAAATTAATAGGCACTTTCTAAGCAAGCGTGCTACATCTCAGGCCGCATCTCGCTTTCCATCAGGTGGGATTGCGGCCAAACGCGAGCCTATTTCTACATAAAAAAAGCCATAAATAGTTATGAATATTTAAAATCTCTTGAAAGATCTTGAAAGCAAAGTCGTTGCAACAGTTACATAAAATGCTTTAATTAAAACATTGAGATTGAAGTACACCAAGAGACAAACATATGCATAACTAATTGGAAACGCTACAATATCTTCAAGATTATCTTTAATTTAATGCGGCCACTGGAGTGAAAGGTATCAAAGATTTATTCGATAATAAAACCGAATAAAACATTTGGAATTACTTATGCACTTTTATATTTTACTTAAATTGTTTCGAACTTATCCGGACAGAAGGTACGTTCCAGAAATTGCAAGTAATCTTTCTTTAATATAAGAGATAGCCCAGAGCTGGCCCCGATATATTGAATTCGTAATAGAATATTGAAAAACAGGAACAAGATGGTCTAATATTTTGTGTTCACAATAAAGGTTAAGGAAATTCGCTGACTATTCTATTACATTACAGGTGCTTTGTTCTTGACGAAATGTTTATTAGTCTGCATACAACAAATAACTTTTAAACCATGAATGATTATGCACACACATCAAATATTTCGTAACAACAACATATTCAACTTAAAATGTTACAATTCATACAAAAAAATTACATTAAAAATAAATTACACATAGTGATATGCTATAACACAAAAAATGATCTCTATCGTCAATGTTTTCCATTAAATACCGAATGCTATTAAAAACCCAATTATGTCTTGCCTTCAATAATATTATGCTATCAGACCAGAATTTAAACCACCATAGAATTTAATATTCTAAACCTTATACCCCATAATCCTATCTATATAGCAATACGATTCCTGTGGGAAGCAATCAACTAATTTACAACGACGGTTCATAATTCAATTACCCGTAGTTAGTTACTTAACTAATTGGATTCCACGCGGCACTAACAGTTTTTTAATCGAACGATGTAATTCGTTTTATACCAGCAATTACGTTCGAAGCTAATTTCACTTTTCACATTCTGTAATGGGGTATTTTTTTATTAATATTATTATCTGTTGTTATATTATCACAACTACTTCCCTACCGGGTACTCAAGTCATTGTGTTTGTACTAACGTTATTAAAGAAATGGAGGACCTGCTTGCTTAGTTCACTGGTTTGATTCATATACAATAATCTATTTTCTTAGCGATTTTTAGATCTTGTTTCTCTTCTATTATCTTATCCTCTTCTATTATATACTCGGGCCTAACATGCTTCTTCCACGTTCATCGGGGTCTTCATCACGCCGACTTCGAAGACTTCCGCATCCCCATCAGCCCGTACATGATCATCTGATCGAAATATATAATTCATGGTGTTCTTTGGTATTTGCATTCATCAAAATGCCAAAATTACCACAAAGTATTAGTTGTAATAAGAAGTAAGGACGATTCTGGTAAAGTATCGATTAACATAGTACAAGAAAATATTCTCTGCAAGATTTCTTTCATTTATTTTCCTGGTACATTTGCAAAGAAAATTGTACAGTCGGAGCCAAAACATATAATCAATTCATTATACAGATATTGGACAGAAATCGACCCCGAAGTTCCGCGTGGCAGATTTACATACTGACAGTTTTGTTAAACAGGGTGTCAACACTATGAACAGCCAGATTATAATGCCATAGAATGCCATAGAGGCGTTAATCCTCAACTTGTTCCTGCAAAGTCAACAACAGGAACGGATTACACTGTTATCATTACAGAAACTATCCATTCCAATCAGATCAGATCCATTCCAGATCAATCCATTCCAATCTCCTTTCGGAATGATAAGGATTACAGCATTACAAACTTTGGAGGACGTAATAGATTATTCTAAAATATGGAAATTTGATCATATTGTTTCCCTTACCCGTTATAGCAAGAAATATTTAATATTAAAACACATAACTCGGTAAACTCAGAGTTGTGTACCGATGATTCGATCCTCAGATCCCTGAAGGTGGCTGGACTAAATTGAAATCATTAAAATATCACTACCTGAATGCTTAAAGAAAATTGTACTTTTCGATAATTCTAAATAATAGACGTTCCTCCTTATAAATTTCCGTACCGATGGACATTTACTATTGTTCTGCTAATAAATGTATACAGAAGAAAGTTTTGTACATTTATTTGAATGCACCTCGTCAATGTGTGACGACGAGTAGAGCAAAAAGGCGTCACTTAAAAAAAAAATTAAACCTGATATGGTTTGATTTTGGACTAAAAAAATGACTACCGTTCACTACCATATTATTTTCTCCTAAAATGTTGAAATTAGAATAATATATAAAATAGTAAATATTATCAAAGAATATTGTCGGCGAGGAAAATAGGACTTAATAGTCTTGGCACCAAAGCAATCGAAACATGATATTATGCCAAGTGAGTCTTGTTATTTTGGCTAGCATTTTCTATAAATTCCTTGAACTCAGATTAAAGATATTCGAATATTGTGCCTTAAGTGTCAAAGATTATATCGTCATAGAGTCTACATACTTTACATGCTATATCGAACACACATCCATTTATTTCAAGTCGTTCAGATCTCTTTCACGATCATTGTTTTAGATCTCAAGTTAAAGTTTTAACTCATCAGCCTTTGTTACATTGTCGTTTTAATCTTCAATACGTACTTACGTAAACTACAAAGAACAAATAGAAATGAAGAAATAGTCAATAATCGTAATAATAGACTCGTCATTATCATCATCGCCTTTATTCTCAAAATGAGAAAAAGTCATAAGATGGGCGAATCGAACGCACGCTTCTAAAAGGGAAGTGATCCGATATTAGTGGTACTTAGAATAATTA
>DWME01006805.1:0-13236 GCA_018244795.1 Parelbella ahira ahira
CTTAACCCTCTCAATATGAGAGGAGACCCATATTCCAACAGTGGAATGACTATGGGTCGATTATTATTATTTTTTTAACTTGATATTATTCAGTTGTTGGAGTTCGTGTCGTAAAAAATATGAGCAACATTTTTGACGCTTAATTGTACATTAGAATGGACTATTGTACCTATACTTATTTCGTAGCAATATTCACCACGTTCCTATATATTGACATTTTATTGTTTTCCAAACAAACACCTCATTGTGATTATACAATGGACAGACTGACAAAAACTAATAAATTACGTTTTTACCTATACATATATGGATAGCCAAAATGGATAACGCTTATTACTTGACATCAATTCAATTTACGGAACAAAATCATGGGATTGAATTTTCTTTGCAAAACTTTTACGTTTGAATGTGCTGGATAAAATTCATAGTTAAAGAAAAGCTGATAAAATTTTATGCATCAGTATTCAGCGCTGAAGGAAATGAACGAATAAAAGACGGATATAAAAAACAAGCTATAGAATTTATCTCGAGACTTTTTCATTTCCGCTTACATTCGGCTGAAGTCTAATAATCTCGAATTGTATGCCCTCATTTCAGTAATCGACTTGAAAACATTCCTAATTCGCGTTCCAAATTCGTCGCCCGAAGAAGTATGCAATCTCTTTACTCATTTTATTTAAGATCCCGATCGTTTTCAAATTAGCGTTGACAGCTGAGCAAATCGAAACGAGAACAACGTTATAAGAATTGTTTAGATCTGAAAAGATTCGATTAAAGAAAATTTTGTCTCTACAAAAAAAGTATAAGAAAACGGCCAATATGATATAAATATATTGAAATCGATTTTCATTAAAATTTAACAATTTTCTAAGAGTTATTCTAAAATTTTACGATCACAGCGCCGTTAATTGCCTTTTTGAACTTGTGTATAAATCTTTTGAATATTTTTAGTAATCATTAATCATCTTTTTTTCTCGACTATAGGTACAACACATTCACACACGGAATTCTGTGACAGCCTTCTTCTGATATAAGTACTCACTGTGTCCTACAAACATCTATAACTAGCGTTAAATAAGACTAATCCATCATCAGTCACGGTTGATGAGAACACAAGTCCCGGTGTTCTTAAACTATACAATTTTAAACATGAATTGTGATGTTGCAGTATTTCTGATTATTTGTTACGTTTTACACTAAACTTGAAAGAAAAAATTTGGAAAATTGCTAATAAAGTGAGGAAAAATGGATCTTAGGTTACGTTATGGGTGTTTAAGCACACCGTTGAAATTAGTTATGAAAGATAGTCCCATGTCCAACAGTGGAACAATAGAGGGTCTTATGGCGATGGAAGATTATATCACAAATATGTAGAATTCTGACAAGTCGTGACCAACAACTGCTATTTATATGAGCTGAAATACATACAGACTCTATTTCCACCTACAATATACGAGTATAATGATGGTCACAGCGCTCGAGTTTCACCTACTCCCGTCCCGTCAAGTAATAATACTGTGTTGAACATTTCAAGCACATTTCAAGTCCACTTTACTTCACGTCTGCGAATATTTTGAAGTAACTATGGAACATATAAATGAATACTTAATGTTGCTATTTAGTACGTAATAACTCTATATTCAGGAAACTCTATATCCTAGCTTACGTTGATTTAAGCGACAGTTCCATAATACGTTGAGAGGTACCATTTATAAATTGCACCGGGGACAGCCGCATCGTTTGTCTTCGTAAATAGAAATCCACAACACGGGTTTTGTGATATTAACACATACATATGTCTAGGATATGTAGGGAATATTAATGTGTAACAGTTCTTGTATAAATGCATTTTTTTACATCGTAACGTCAGGTCTCCTACCGGGTAGGCTGAGAGCACCGATTGTAATCACTAATTAACCGACTAATTTATTTATCGCTTATAATATGTAATGTTTATTCATTTGTCTTTGTTATTTTCAAGGTTGAGTAACTAATTTCGCGTTTTTAAACAGAAACTCAAGGCTAATGGTAGACTTGATGGATTTCTTTCATGAATGTTTTTGACATGACACTATTAAAGCTCCTTGAGGTTTAAATTAAAGCTCTGAAGGCTTAAATTCTATTAACTTAAAGAACATAAAGAAACCATTACCGATGAGAATATTTTCTTGAACAAATATTTTTAATTTTATATAAAGCTGCTAGTAGTTGTAAATTATACGCACATATACATAAAATATTATACAAACTCGTTTCATTATTGTATACCTTAATGCATTCGTTCCAAAAAGTATGAAAATTATAACAATCATAAAATCCTTGAAACTAAAATAGCCGTGTGCGATAAGCACTGCACAAAAGTAAACCGAACTCATCAAGGACAGATTGTGAATGATACTTGCAAATACACAATATACAATATCATTTTACACGTAAGATATACAATGTACGTGTATTGTCAGATACGTATTTCCGCAATAATCTTACACAGTACACAATGATGAAAACGATTATAATGATATCAATCTTGAATAGTTTCCCAGAGGGTCCTTCACACGGGGCTGATTGTCGAGAAGTTGTCATTATCTGTGTATCAACACAGTATGTGAGAAGTTGTTGGGTTTTTCCACGTTAGTAAAAAGTTACATTGACGTTTTTATACCACCAATAATAAAGTGATTACTTACATTGAAAAATATCAAATTTTTGATTAACAGCGGAATTATTACGAATTTTCTAACAAGTTAATATTCATTCCAAATTCAAATTGAACATGTCAAATTACATTCCAAACTTTAACTGTATTATTTTTAAAACTGTCATTCAAATATTACACAAAATAAAGAAGACAGTGTATTTATGAATGAATCCAACTCCTAAAAAATATAGAAAAGATTCTTTAGTCATAAAATGTAATAAAATATATAAACTTCTAATTCGTTTAATATCATACTCGTATTTCTCCAGACCTTTTCGATTTGCGGAAAGTAACTCGAGCCCATCTGCGGAAAATAAATAGACGTCAGACAAATACTCACTCGTTTTACAAATAAGATACCATGTTCTGTTCACTCTATACTTTAATTCGCTTATTAAGTTCACTCTAAACAGAGACTGGAGTCAAATGTTCTGTAATATTATATACCGTATCATTTGCTTACAATTAAAACCTTATACAGTTGTAACGTTTATATGTAAATAATATTAAATTTGCATTTGATTTGTAAATAGCAAGCGACTAATTTTGTAGTTTGCCCGAATTTCGTTGGAGGTAACACCAGGGTCACCCACAATTAGTGTTATAGCCACCATCATACCTAGGGGTTATTATATTATGTTTAGTAAAGTGAACTGTCATCTATTAAATTGCAATTACGTCATTTATAAAGGAAACTAATAAATTTTATCAAGAATCGCTTTTTCCGCCCAAAGTCAATTATATTTCATTCGTTCGTTCATAACAAGTTCTCGTTCGCTACTGCAAAATGAGATACGGGATTTGATTGACGTAACCCTTAATACTTCATCTTTAATCATGAGATTGGAGTTTTTTGTTTGTTTAGTACAAAAAAAAACAAATAACTTTTGTTTGTCAATGAGTTTTAGTTTTTTCGCCGTCTACAGAACTAAATGCCTGATGCTAAAAAGAATCAATAGGACTATCTTGAGTAGGTTTTGTGGATGAGAACTGGACAGACAGGGACTATGATGTCACGGTCACATTGTACCGCTCATAGCCAAGTTCACACATATTTTTAATATGTAGTTTCTTAGTGAGCGAGATAAATATACAGGAACTTCAATAAGTAGGTCGTACTGTTTAAAGCCAAATAGAAATAATACTTTAAAGGCTGGTTAGTTGAAATGAAGAATAGTATATATAAATGAACTAAAAGATAATAGACCAATTACAGTTCTGTTGTTGAGAGTTTCTTAATTGATGTAACAGTAATCTGTGCTAGTTATGGCTGACTGAACTTTGAAGGTAGCGAATTAAATTGTAGGTATAACAACAGCTGTTTTACATATTTATCACAGTTTAATCTGCTATGTAAAAAATGCTAAGCTGCATTCATTAAGTTACCCATCACGAGTGCTATAAAAGAAACGTAAGTAATATTCTAGCACCGAGAGTTAAGCTTAAGCGTTCAAGATAGAAATATAAGTAACGGGGTCTTAAGGTCAAGCACGGGCTTTAGAGTGGGGGACGCGTTCCGAGTGAAACGCTGTGAAATATCGCCTGGCCCTATCTCGGGTCAAATGGGGCCCATGTTGTAGTTTACATGTTGAGAAATATATATAGGGTGAAGCTGAAATGGTTAGCGAGTGTTATTTAAGAGATGTGAAATTTTTTTCTCTGCGAAAATATAGATAACTGAATCACATATTCATTTACGTGGATATATGTTACGGTCATTCAACTATATTACAGGGTGTTTGTTTTATAAACCATTTATTAGGTCACATAATAGTTCTAAAAGTTATATCTTGGTAGCTAAGTCTTCGTACGCGGCTTCACTTGCAATTACAACTTTTGCTTCCTAGTGTCCTGTGGCACGGTTTCAAAACTCTTGATATTCTTTACTTGTGTTACAATTGAGGTCACGATTTGTTGGTAATCCGCTCAAAAATAGGCGAAAACTATAAAAAAAATATATTAAGCTATATGAAAAATATTTCATGTTTCGCATAGTTTATTTTTATATAGATTAACGAACATTTTATTGTATCATTAATATTATATCGTCTCTCCAAATTATTACGGCATAGGCAGGAAGCGTTAAGTGCCAAGTATCTCTATTATTATTCATCTTACCTTTTCATATATGCCCACCTTACGTACAAATTTTTTTCAAAATAAAGGTTTTCTATAAATTATTTGTAATTAACAATCTGTTAAAATTTAGTAGAAACAAATGTAACAGATGTATATCGGATTTGAAGGGATAGCGATATTGGGTACTGCTCTCCGCCTACCCTGTAATCGACCTTGTGGTATAATACATCAGCATTTATTAAAAAATGTTATTAACAAATTTTTAAATGATTGTCTCATAATGTCATATTAAATTAATTAGAATTACATTTGCAGGCCAATCATTATTAGCGAAAAAATGTAGTCTGCAATAACATCTTCTATTCTATCCAGTTCTGTTATTTACAATGTTAGTTATACTCGATCCCAATCCATTCCTATCCAATCCACTTAATTCCATCTCAATCCTTATAATTCAATTCTGTCCTATTCCGTGTATTCGAAATCTTATACTGAAAGCAAAACAGCCACCCATAAACAATAGATATATTTACGTAACACGCTACACAGTCAATTCATTGTTATTCATCGTAGTTATAAAAGTTGTGCCTACTATTTAAAACTTTCGAAACGATCGTTTCATATTTTAGTTCAAGAATTCGCAAAGCTTTGTATTGTATGTAGTTTGTTAGGAATGTTTTTGATACTTGGACGATTTTCGTGAGCATTATAGCCAAAGGTCAGGAAAGTTATCGTGACTTGTTGTTTTCCTATGCAATGTTTCGCCATCAATTTTATTAAGAGACACACGGGAGACTGTCACGTTGCTTTGTTTGGACACTAATGTGTTTTAAATTTAAATTCAGATGCATTCAGACGCAGATAAGTGAAGTTAGTGAAAACGAATGTCGTAAGGTCCAAAGCTATAGAGATTGCGTTCTTTGTTTAGCAATACGAAGGAAATAAGTATTCTTTGTTCACACTCCAGTTGTGATTTTGATTTATATATTATAAAGTGTGATAGTGTGTAGTACGAAAATGTGAGTAACAAACATATATTAGTATAGACTTACGTAATATATTCGCTTTTTTTTATTATTGAGCTCTCGAGACATGGCTTAAAACTGAAAATGCTACGAACATTGTACATTTCACAGCCTAAATGAGATGAATGTGAAAGACGTCATTTGGCTTGCAGAAAACTAGCCTACAAGAATTTCATTTCTAGAACGATTTTATTTATAACTAAATATATGCGGCCGTTCTATTGTATGAACACATTACGATACACAAATACAGAATCCATGTACAATAGCGGTTGAGCAAGCAATTTTTATATAACTCTGTATTCAAAATAGAGTATCGTAAATTCAACGTAATATTTCATAAAGCTATTTATGAAATTCGTCGCTCTTGTTTCTTTTTATTCATATTTGACTTTATATACATAATGAAGTAATAATTATATAACAATAAAAATGTGTGTGTAAGAGAATGATGAATGTAGTACACAAGTCAGGTCTGTAAAAGAGAGATTTTTAATACGTCGTCCTCACTATCTAAGTGCACATTACCTAAGAGAAATAATAATAATAATCATCCTCAGCTTATTCCCATCCACTGCTGGACATAGGCCTCTCCAATAGCAGGCCATTGAGCTCGCTGGACGGCGTCCTACGCTACGTTTGCCAAATCATGGTCCTCCCTACTTTAAAACACATTACTAAAGCTAACTAAGGCTTTAGGCCAAATCCAAAACTTTGCTATTTTGTAGTATCGCTCCGTAATAATAATAATGATTTTATTATCACCTTCACGTAATTATGTTTTGATCTACCTTTAAATATAGTTTATTAAATTTCGCATACGCTGTCATATTACATTAATATGTGTTTCCTAAGTCCCTTAATAACATTTCCCCGTAGTATTTATTGCCTCTAAGAAATCAGTGAGCTTAAGACTTGATCAACGGTGTAAACAAATAGGACTTAATTGAAATCTCGTAAGGGTTTTGGCGTAAACATTTTTGTACTTAATTTCCGTTTAGGGAAAATTGTATTTAATTACTCTTGTTTTTAACATATCGTAGATATAATGGGATACAAAAGTAAATATTAATTGTCGTGACTATCACCAAACACAGTGATTAGAATAATATCGTGGCATATTATTCTACAGCAAAGCATTCTAGTTGGCTTTTAGAGCAAACAAAGTACAGATTTTAAATTATATCAACCTTTATGACGTATTCGAGGCATCACCTTCTTTCTTACATATACATATAATATGACTTTTTCACTGTAAAAAGCCACGTGAATTGAGTACACTCAAGAACAAAACGACTAAAGAAAGTTTCGGTACACTATTCTGAATTTTTCCCCGAAGGTTGATCCGCAGTAGTGAAATAAATGAGCCGTGTCCGCTAATCGGATGTGAGGTTTAATTGCTCCTACATTTGTTTTTACAACCATGGTATATAACAATAAATAAATACGAGTAAATACCAGTTCGATCGTTAACAAGAATAATGATTTAGAGCAATCGTCCTCCATGAAAATAATAATAATAGAGTTAGAGCTGGCAACGCTCGGCCAATCCTCGACTGTCACGAATGTTTCCCGATGACCATTTAGGTGGCAGATCTGCCGGTAAGCCAGGATGAACATAATTTTATTGACCACACCCAATCACTTCCTTATTCCAGGTTATTAAATACCGATAGTTGGTGCAGTGAAAACGCGTGGGAAACACGCTCATGACTGGATTCCTACAATTAGGCAAATAACAGAGCCTATTAGTTCCTAGTTCGTGCGTAGTTAGCACCTAACTGGTTCGAATGTAATATCCTGTCGGACGTGTATTGGATATCTTTGTAAAGCCACTTGTTCTAGCATCAGCTAAGCGATGGTAATTTTATCGCTAATAGAATGTATAAAACAAAAATCGTTTTTAAAAGTTACTTAATCCCTTGAATTTAGCCATTACTTCAAAACTAAGCAAAAAAGTCATTTGACAACTTAACGAACGCAACTTGTTTATGAACAAAATAGCACTTAAATTATTATGATATTATGTTTGAGATAATGAAATATAATAAACAAGAGCATAGTTAAAACTGCTAACAAATTTGATTATCCATCTAACTTGATAAACTTGTCCATAACAGAGGCTCCTAATGAGTATCATTGTATAGCACTGTTCAAAAAGCGCTATTTTCTCTATCCTTAGCTTGTAATAAAGGCCCAAATATACGATTTTACACTTCAGTTACTGACATTAACTACTGAACAAGTTTAACTAGCCGCGCAAGTCAAGATTACATCCGATCCGGTTATAAATACCGTCAGGCATTACGAATCACGTGGCGCCTATGAACATATTCTTGTATAATTTTAAACACTTAACATAAATTTTAATATACCATGAATACAGTTGCGTAACAACTTCTTTAAGAAACACCTTACGCTTAGAACATTACTACTTAATGTATGTTAGCGTTTATGTTATATTCCTCATTAAAAAAAGGTTAGGTATACCTTATGGAAACAAATGAAAAAAAATATATCATAAACCAGCCCGCATATTCATCTTACGGACGCAAATGAAAAATATTTAACATTCAAACAAGTTGCAAATGATAAAAATGTTTAATAATAAAGCTCGTATATGACGTCTTTACTGGCAATGTCTATTTGACACAGCCGAAAACTGTTGGTACGAAGTGGATGTATGTCTAGCAATAACTACGATTTAAGAAAGAATGCTCAATGTTTCGATTTAATATGAACCACTTAAATAATGATAGCACACTGCAAAACGCAGATCTGTCTGTGATCCTACCTACTGTCATTTTAATCTCGAAATAACAGATGCCGATCGACCTTCGTAATGAAATCCGGGTAATACATAAGAATATCCTGATCCCGTTTTTCCCAGTAACATCAGTCGAGGATTTTTATATCCGTCCCCTTAAGCTCGGTTAAAGTCGGTATAATTGGAAACTGTTATTTGAAAATTATTTTCTCTGACGAAAGATAAAATTAGATACGAGGAATGGAGATATAATTTTGGGATTGGAGTAAATGAAATTTTATAAGATGATTTTTTTAAATATTATAATAGAGATGACAAAAGTAACGAAAATTGTAAAAATAGAAGCTGAAAGGGCAACGTAAACAATAATTTTATGCGTGACCAGTTTAAGTCACTACTTAAAGATAATAGCAGTAAGGTTTATATTGAGATCATTTAGTAAGCCCTGATATTATTTCCATAGAATTTTGGAAACGGAAAAGAAAGGAAACAATTATGAAAAAAAAACTGTAAACGTTTTAATCTTAATCATTACTCGTATTAAAATAATGTACGCGCATTTAATTTAACTTTTTATCAAATTTTTATCAACTTTCGGGACCCTGTCGTCTCCGATATAACATGAAATATTTTACATAATTCCACTTAAGGGTGTTTTGGTACAGAATATAAACATTCTTAGAACTGGCTCTAACAATTTTAAGTCTTATTTTGTAGAATATATTTCTTAACATAAATACTTTGAAATTATGTAATTGTGACTATAACAGGACTTGCCTTCTGCTAGGGCAGACTATCGTTGGTTATATAATTATTGTAGTTAATATATCGTAAAATACTTCCGTGAAATAGCTTGTATAAGCGTTATATCTTTCCCCCGATGTTTGTCTGGATTAACAGTTAAGGTAACAAGTAATGTCGGCTTTTCGATTAAGCTTCCATTAAGTACTTGAAACGTTTTAGTTGTAACTACTGTACTTCTGGTTCCCATGTAGCAGGAAGTCAGGAAATCCTGCTTTTCGCAACTGGTTCTGCGAGTCGGGTATCGGAAGACTTTATTTTATGTTTATATACTTCGTTTGTGCCAAAAATATGTTCCCCTGTTTAGTCATACATTATTTGGGGAAGAGTGTATGAGTTAAATGCAAAAAAATGAAACAGTTTTATCTCATTAGCCGTAAATTTCGTATCTTAGATGTAACATTTTTCTAACTTTAATTTAAATTTTAAATTTAACTTAATTTTTAACAGAAATTTGAATAAGAATGAGACTCGTGTAAATGTAGTTTGACACAGATAATTAGTTATTTAAATAAGTAATACATAAACACATAATAATGGAAATGATTATTGCTTTTTCCTTTTCAAAATTGTTATTGAAACTAGTCTTGCTAAAAGGTTTTTTTTTCAATGCAGAACACGTTCACGTATGTGATGTAAGCTTTTTTTTTTGGAAAATTCAATCTAAATTAATGAAGTTGACGTGCTGCAAACTGTTCTCTATATTCACAGCTCTTTCACAAAAGCAGCTTAAAGTTAGCATGAGTAGATAGAATAGCGAATTGACTCAAACCCACTTGAACTTCGCGGGCCCAGAATTACTTTTTCATTCAATTATTTATTTACGGCTATCACTTCAAATCTAACCTCACTATTAAGGTTTGGTTTGTTCTGAAACTTTCCCTCTCCACTAATAAAGTGAGTTAGATAACATTTGTGGCAGCGAAAAGAACAAAAGCGATCAAAGAACAATACTAACTTCAATTAATTTGTTTACAACTTACTCACTAGGTTCCATTAGTGTTAAGTTTATATCTAGTTTGCCTCAGAGTAAGTACGATATACGCACATTGACAAATTGCGTGTAAAAGCAAAATATTGAACCTTTTTTCCTCCATTGAAAAATCCGTTATATTCAAGCACCATAGATATGCTGAAAACAAACATGTCTATTTATTTTTATGCGAAAATGAATGAATATATTTATATCTAAAACTTTGAATGACAATTCTGATTCGCACTAAGGTTCGCTTTGGTAGCTAAAACTAAACTTTATTATGAAATCTCCGTTGTACCAATTCACTAAAGCCGTCGAAACATATTCTAGATAATTGGTGCCGCCTTTCGAACCAGCAAAGAGTCATACACCGGATATTTCGTAACTATATCTCATTTACGTAAATGTGCATTATGGTTTTGCAATAACGTTTTATGAATTACACACAATCTAGTGGTTAGATTCCAGTCTCCGACTTCTGGGTATGAGATTTGGAATTGGAATTTAGATGTCAGATATGGATCTGGGTTGAATCTGCGATCTGGATGTAGCATCTGGATCTGTATGTGTATCTGGAGTTCCAATTTAGCAACGGTAAAACATCGTGGGAAATACTACAGAGTTTGCTGTGTAATGTTTTCAAGGTCTGCATGGTCTGCCAGTCCGTACTTGGTCAGTGCGGAAAATTAAAGCCTCAATCTTTTCCAGTCCAGTGAAAGACCCGTGCTAATCAATACAATTTATTGAGAGTTGATAATGAGGATATAGAATGTTTTATGATTAAGTAACATTTTGTTCTAGTAATACGGATTCAATGAAATGTAATGAATACTACCTACCTGAAAACAATTTATGTTATTAACAAATGTATTGTATATAATAATTAATGCTAATATAAAGAGCAAAGATTAAACGGTGTATTTTCTTTAATAAATCACGGCTTCAAAAATCTTAGTGAAGCAACTCTATTGACTTTGGAAGAGTTTACAAAAAACTTAAGCCTTTTCTTCTTATCAAAATATTTTTTCCCAGAGATAAGAGGGTTTTTGTATAAAAATGCGTAATGAGTTTAGTTTGTTATTCGTTAATTATGTCAGGAGTTTTTGGGCAATTTAGACATTGTGAATAAAGCTTTGACGCGAGAATAAAATAAGCTTCTCTGGAGTTTTATTTCAATAAGGCTTTTCAGTCTCCTAACAATATGCCCAAAGACAGAAGACATGATTCTGTTTTTAAGTATTTTAAGGTATGAATACATCTAACTCAAGAGAGTCTGCGATTAATTGAATTACATTACTTTCATCGCTTTGAACCGTTTTATCGCGAGTACTTTGTGAAATAATTCATTTTAAGCTTTTTTATGCTGACGTCTCATCTACATAAGCGACATTGTCTTTATTGTTTTCTTTATATATTCGTGCGTATGTATAGAAAAAATCTGCAATTATAAATGATACAATTCAGTATTACAAATCTTGTGGAGAAATATTACCAACTTCAAAATGTATTATGTCAATTTAGAATCTAAAAATTATATGGATCGTGAAGTTAACTTGGTATACTTTCTATGAGAAAGTTATTATAATATGGAAAATAAAATTCTTTAATTGTTAATTAACTTGCCATAAAAAATACGGTTTAGTATAAATGTATATAGTCTTTTTAAGTATCGGGAATATTGAGCAAGTTTAGTATCTACTAATAAACTAATTTACGCACGCGATAATTGCAACTTGTTCGTTACTTGGCATAGAATGAAAAGCTAAAATTATATACAATCTTTTTTCTTATAACACAAGTTGATTTATTATTGTTAATGTAATTATAATAATTGTTGTGATATAGTGCTCACCGAATAACGATCTCTTGTAGCTAAAAAATGTTAAAAAAAAAATTATAGAAACATTTTCAAAGTGATTTCACACTGCATTAGCGTGATTTAGACCGCCTCGTTGGTCCAGTGGTTGCTAACGCGACTGCCGATCGAGGGATCCTGGGTTCACATCCCGGGTCGAGTACCTACTGTGGGATTTTTCTAATTTAGAATTTCTGATAGTGATTCAGAGTCTGGATTTGTGCCCGGTGTATGGCAATAGGCTCACCACTATTACATGGGACTTAAAGGTAGCTGCTTACACGTGGGAGTCTACTAGACTGCTCTGCCTATCCCTTCGGGGCCCACAGGCGTGGGGTTACCTTTATGTAACGATTTCACAAATTGATTTCATTTATTAATTTATTTATGTACATACATATATTTCACTACAAATATAACTCGGTACATAGAACCTTTAATCTATCTAAACGTATACATATACTTTGCATTTTACTACATATTATAGAACATACAAGATATGATCTCTCTGTAATATTTTTATTTCACGATAACAGATATTCGCAAAATAGCATTGAAAACTACTTAATAATTAATTATTTAATGTACCCACTCAATTTAGTTCTTACTATTCATAATGTTGTCTTTTACCCTCGAAATGTGGTATTTATTTTGCTTGATAAGATCCATATGCTGGTGACCTTCACTAGTTTAGCTAATGAGTGTGAGAACGAAATCCGCCGGCGACCTCGCATTGCACTCATTGTTTAATATGCCTTTTGTTAAGTGTTCGCGTTTCCTAACGTTTTATAATACTGACATACTTTTGTAAGTCCTCAATAACTGCGGTGTACACGGATATCATTCGAGTTAACGGACATGTTGAAAAGCAAAAAATGTTGTACTTTTACTTTGATTGTAACACTTAGTTAATATGATCCTACGTACATTCCATATTGACGATGGTAACAAACGTAAAATTACGCCTGAAATCCCCGAAAAGGTAGGCAGAGGAGTGTAGTACACTCCCGCGTTTCACCAGTTACGTTTAAGTCC
>DWME01006806.1:0-13234 GCA_018244795.1 Parelbella ahira ahira
ACAGAAATAATAATAAATGATTAATGTAGTTATTTAATTTTTTTTTGTATTTTTTCCAAAAAAAAAAACACAATCTGCTTATTTATTGCCATTAAGGCGGAACAAAGTTCGCCGGGTCAGCTAGTAGTTTAATAAAAACTAGTATTTTCCTCAATTATAATACACGATTTAAGCTATATTTTTAATTTTATGTAAAACTGTTTTATGACAGCAAACAATATAAAACACATAGAGATACCACTAAGCAATAATTTAGTTGTAATGGAGGGAACCATTACTGAATAGTGGAACCGGGATTTCCGGGAATCAGGAAACAGGAAGACTATTACACAGTCGCATTGGGGACTCGAGGGTAGTCAAGTACTTGACTTAAGTCGTAACTGCTACATAAATTCGAACATGAACCATTTTTGAAATTTATATTTTTTTTAACCAAATATTAAGACATTTTTAATAGAATAAGTAATGCTCGTACATCTATTTTTATAATATCATAATCGAGTAGATCTGGCCGGATACCGGCTCATGATGGAAGCAGAAGTCTTCGACACCCGCGTGTATGTATGAAGATAGTGACGAATTTAGTAAAAACACGTTATATCTGCAAAGATAGAGATATTTGTTAATCGGTAGTTTCTGTATACCCAGTAAGGGGTCTATCATTAAACTAATATGCTAAAGTTCTCTAAGGCATGTGACGTCCGCCTAATTACTTTTCTGTGACTAATGAACAAGGTAGTAGTGTATTTTATACAATCTCCATCAAATATTATTTCTACATGTAAAAGAAAGATTTCGTTTCGAAAACTTTCTGTAAATTACCTAGCTTAGGTATATCTTCTTCAATAAGCTGCTTGTTTTTAAGAAAATGTCTGAGAACATTTACTCTCAATAAGATTTCGTGACTGTGGAATCAAGAAAATATTTTTTCTCTACTTTCCTTATTAAACCGTATATGAGAACTGCCCCAGCCCCGCACGCCTGTTGTACGCACGATGTAGATAGAGCTTCCTTTTCTCAGTATCTCCCGGACGTTCCCTTTACTTTACTATTTTTGTAATGGACTCTCTCCATTAGCAGTTAATGTTCTGGCCAGTTCTGTGCGTGAATGTCTTCCATTGTGACTTTCTTTTGGGGAATTTATTAACGCGTGTTATTTCGAAGCATTTATTAGAAACCTAGTAGTTTTATACAGATTTCTTGGATCTGTAATATACGTTTAATGATACAAAAATACAATCATATGCGATAAATTACTTTTTCTGCGGGTGGGACGATAAAATCTATTTTTTATCGTGAAAGAGTTATTGTTAAAACCAATTGCGTATCTACCAATGGAGTACGGTAGCTATTTCAATCTTGTACTGGCTTAACTCACATATGTTTTTCGGGATAATACTATTAGTTTCGAACGTATCCTCGGACTCTTTTCATGAGCTCTCAAAGATCCATGTTACTCGTAATAAATGCGAAAGCACGTCTCTCTGGTCCATGGTCAACGACGTATCGTTAAACCGACTTTGAAATTGGAAAAAGCGAGCGAGACCAAGAAGAATAACTAGTTTTAGGTAAATAAAAAAGGCGTTGACTAAGACATTGTAGCGAGTGAACTAGCCAAAAACAAAGCGGTGTATCGACCGCGCGCAAACTCAGCTCCAACGGCAGTTTGTTTACCTTTTATCTTAATTGCTCGCCGCGTCCACAATCTTGTAGATTTTAATTAGCGAGATGCGAGATATTCGCCGGTGCAAGTTTAAAATGGCGTCATGCAAATGAAGTTTGCTCGCGAGTTACAAGTCAGGAGATCAGTACCAGTGTTACGAAGATAGCTTTGATGTTCGAAACTCTTTTATACAATCGGAGAGTGACTTACAATCTTCGAAAATGTTTGTTATTTGTCATCCAGACGGAACTAATATTGAATGAAGCTACGTTACGTGGTTATGATAATAGTGTTTTAATTTTATTACTTATAACTTCCACTAACATATTATAGTTATACTAATTACTTTGACACTTATCTGTAAAGGAAGAAATAGCATTTAAATAATGTAGTTTGATTCGGCAACTTCTTTTAAAATCTGTAACAGGACTACACTTTCATACAATTTGACAACGTCAATTATTGTTAATCCTGCTATATCTACAACCTTCTGTCTACACTAGGACAGTTGCCGGCAAAACGGTTACCGACTGGTCCGTTTTATAACTCATCTGCGCTTTCCATCAGACGGATCGCGGTCAAACGTAGCCTAGACTCAGACATTTAAATTGAATCCGGTTGCGTTAATTTTTGATCTAAGTAATTAAATTACTTATCGTTTTACCACTTCTTAGAAGAATCTGTAACAATAGTGTAAATACTCTGAATAAGTACTCTGTAGCAACACAAAAGATAAGGCAATAAAGCCGGGTGTAGTTGGATAGAGAGCGTTAAAGGATGACTTAACAGCATCACCCTCCCCGGGGAACCCGTTAAATAATAAGCAACGCCACGAGCAAGCGCCGGCAAATTGCTTCACTGGTGCAAAGTGCTAGAGAAGGCTCCTGTTGCCCTGGAGACTGCAAATTCTCTTTTATTACACCACTCTGTGTTCTATTCTATGGTTAAGTTTGAAGTCCATAATATTGCAATGGGCCTAAGACGAGAAGAGGCCGTAAGGTCACTCCTGGTTTGGTGGTTTAACTATAGGAACCATACATTAAAGAAAAAAATTATGTACAGGTAACTGGTATAAGCGACAGAAAATTAAATCACGTGTATTATTGTTTTCATTAGGTTTTTATGTTGTCAATATTAGAAGTAACAATGACTTGTAATATATTAAGCCAATTTAATTTTTTCCCATATAGTGGGGAGAAATCGCCTACATAATAACGCCTATATAATATTAACTGATTAGTGCGAACAGTGGACAGTAATCAGAAATTTGAGTGTAGTATTTTTTTTATTATCCTACATCCCTTATTGTAGAGCTATTCTTTCCCGTTTGCTTTAATGTAATATAAAAATACTGTCTCTACCGTTTTCTACATAAATGTGACAAAGAATATTACAGTTATAGGGAGAGCTTTAGAACTTTTATTATAATGCATTCTGGCAGCGGTCAGCGGAGCGAGCGGCGCGGCCGCGCCGGGGCTGAGTCGGCGCCTCTACTGTATACGTTTTAGTACTTCTGATACCATCATTTTAAAATTTACTAACATAAAGTACATATAACTATGTTTGGACATTTTTGCTCAAATCATATCTTAGTATATAAAGTACAGTGAAAAAACACTAAAATAAAATAAAGTCAAGCCTGTAATGATCGTGACATTTGGCACACGGTGATGCGCTTTACTTACCTCATAAGGGACCTAACGTTATATGTGACTTATACCGAAATTATTATTTTTGCACTGCATTTATTACAATCATCATGCTTGTAAATAAAACATTCGTTTTGAATTTCTTAATCTTAGTAGTTTGAAAATGATAGCCTACTGGCTTCTCACTCCAGTGTCCTGGGTTCAAATCCTGGCGCGCAATACTTTATAATATGTGCGTTTTAAAATTTAATAGCACTTGCTATAGGGTGAACGAAAACATCGCGTAAGAAGTCACTTTAGAGTCCACAAAAAGTTCTCTAAAGCCTGTAAAATCTGTCAAGCCGAACTAGGACAGCGTGGCAGAATCTTAGCGTATCGCCTGAACCCTCTCACTGTAACAGAAGACCCCTGTCCAGCAGTAACACGAATAGAAAACACGGGTCTGAAGAATGATACTTATACGTTATTACCCACGCACCTACAATGTGACACCAAATCACCATCGGCCCCTCTGAAGCGTCGGGTTACTCAAATAAAGGGCATAGGATAGATGATGCCAACGTAACTTAAGGTCCCTCGCTGAAAATGCAATAAATGTAATGAGGCGGTATCATGTTCCACGTTACCGCACCCTGGTGGCTACTAAATGTTAATACATATAACTAGCTGCTTTTATACCCAGGCGTTCTTATTACAAAAATTTTATCCAAACTCATATTAAAATGCTAAGACAGCTTGGTTTTGGTTTTAGTCTCCCAGTCCTGAGTTCTAGAAGTTCCAAAATGTATTTACAGCTCTAACGAGATCCATCCTTCTACTGGACATGTACAAACTATATTTTTGGTGTCGAACAGCCATTTACATGCTTCTATTTTAAAAACCTTTCATTAAACATTTCATTATAAAAAAATGTAAAATACAATCAACCAGCAACCCTACTCCGAACAGAATGGTCAGTGTAAGTCCTGATAAATAATTATTAATTAAACGATAAGTATGAACCCATAACACGTCTGTGAAAATGGGACTATTATTAGTACATTAGTTCAGTTCGTGCAGAGAGCGCAGTCATTGTTCCTGAGGACAAGAATAGTCGTCACTAGTATACACAATATTTCATCATCCCATATACACACCTCATATCATCAGTCTGTGTGAGTCTACTACTGGACATAACCTTGTCTAAGGGTTTTTTGCCTATAACCCTACTGCGGCCAAAGCAGTTAATCATGCTTGGGTAGACAGAGATGTGAACTTCGTCTGTTGCGGAGCAGGGTGCACCACAAGCAGGCGGGGTTAGCTCGGTTCTTTTCCCACTACACACTCAATTTTATTCATACACTGAGGCATCAATTACATGTTTTATTTGTCATGTAATTACTAGTTTGGCGTCCGATTACAGGGTTGTTTAATATTATTTATACATCTCCATAAATTTTATGAGAAAACACTTAGGATATCTTAAACGCCTTGTAACCCTAACAGCCTTAACCATTATAGGTTCTTATTAAAGCACTTACAATAAATAAAGCGAACAGGATAACAGTAGCTACCTTACTGTACACATACAAATATAAAATTAAACGGGTTTTGATATTTCTATGTGCGTATAGGACATGTAGTTTTTAAAATTATTTATTTAAAAAAACGTAAAATCACGCCTGTAATCCCCGAAGGGGTAGACAGAGGAGTATAGTCTAATGTAGTGTGCGTGTTTAAATATTATAATTAAGTGGAGAATGTAAAACACCACTATAATATTACTTTTGGTTTAACTTCTTGGAATCTTTCATTATCATAGTAAAAAATTGTTTTTCTGCTTAATTATGTAGTTTCTTAACCATAATACCAAGTTTTTTGCATTTGGCGAAGTGACCTATGCCCAACAGTGGGACGGACGTAAAGAGTCCACGAAACTATTGAAAAAAAGTCATAGTTTACAATTCAAATCTTGGTATATTATATTTAGAAGCACTTATTTTTTCTAAATTACATTACTTAATATATTTATGGGATATCCCTCTCACTAAAATGCGTAGACGAGTAGACAACACGGAGATGAGAATCGAACCCAGAACCATCTGACTATTTTGCAAAATGTTTCGCCACTCGTAAAGGAAAATCACTTCTTGATATTAACTCCACGTGATTTATTTAATATCACTTCGCTATCAAATATCAAAACATTAGTATTAACGGTGTCGTAACGCCGGCGGCTCGCCGCGCGCGGAACAGCCGATGACGGCGTAGCGTCTAGAATTACCTGTTGCGCCATTAGCGCAGTGCTTTACGAGTCGAATGAAACACGCCTGTAGAACTCCGATAATGTAGAGTAAGGGTTGTGTTATTTCTTCATTGAATAGGTAGATTTTTTATTAGCATAGTACTAAACGAACTAGCAAAACATTATTAACAATCTTTTTTTTGCGTTTCTCCGAAAGAAGTCTCGTTTAATAATTTGAAGGAAAAACGATACGATACCGCGCTGTCAAAATATAAGTGTAACTTCGTAGGCCTTTGGAATTATTATCCCGGTGAATCCTTTATCATAGGGAGCGATATTTAATTTTTGAAAAACGCACACAACTTTATAGTATTAAAAATGCAGGCCTGGCGTGTAACCAATATTATAGAAAGTCTGATTTGAATGATTGAGTTGGCCCAAGATATTACGACTCTCTCATACTTTTACTGTGTGAAACATTCGTATTATACCTATTTTCGTAGATTCGAAATCGTTTGTATAAAGTGTCTCATACAGCTCGCACCTCATTCAAACGGCACGGCTGTGGGTATTAACATGTATCGAAAATCGAACCCAACGATCGTTTCTACAGCTGCAGTAAGACGTACTTTGTATGCAAAACGCTGCGGTGCAAGGTATAGGAGGGTAGAGATCAAAGTAAACTATACATTTATTATTGTTAGGTATATAATCACACCAAGTGCTCTACGGGTTAGGCAGAGAGCACCGAATGTTCAATATCTTTATCCTTACAGACCCGACTTGCTTATGCTTATTCTACATTTGTCACTTTCTACACAGCGAATGTCGGATTGAGAGATTTTGAATGACCATATACATACATATGTACATTGGTGCTTATATTAAGAAACGTTACATTACGCTTGTAATCCCCGAAGCTAGAGGAGTATAGTACACTCCCACGTTTCACCAGTTACTTTTAAGTCCCATGGAATAGGTGGTGAGCCTATTGCCATACACCTGGTATCTCAATTATTAATTTTTAATATTTTTGTATAAGATATTAAGAACACTGTACATTATATTATAATATATAAGAAGACGTTAAAAGAAAAACAATCAAAAATAATTAAAAAAAAAAACCATTTCCGAATTCGTCGATCGGTCTTCTTATTTTATATACCAGCGATCGAAATCGGTAATAATATTTACAATCGACTTTTTGTGGGAGCCTCGATAGGCTTATACAAAGTTACATCATTTGCTTTTTTATTTGCTCGCACCTCAAACATGTCTAGATCTATAGAGGATTATTAGTTATTAAAAATATTGTTGGACGTACAAGACATCTTTAATTTATTAAGTCATACTAAAGCTAAACCACGCGTTTAGCTACCAAATGAAATTGTCTATAGTTGTAGTAAGTACATAAGGTATGTCTGAAAGTACAGAAAGTAATTAGGAGTAATAAGTATAAGATTAATAATATGCTGGCTGGTGCTTTATGATGATATAACGCAAGTTTGCTGTTAAATAGTTGAGTACGCTTGTGACATAAACAGTTAACTTAGCAGTTGCGCGAATATTCCATTTGTATATTCATTTTACGCGCCAGAAATAAGACTTTCATAAATGTAATCTATATAAATTAAATGACAGCTCTCTGCCGCTGTGCACGCATCACGGAAAAACTACTGCATGGATTTCAAAAATGTCTTCTGAGTTTTAGTGTTCCTATTTCTTAGACACTTGATCATTACCTTTAAAAAATTGCAGTACCTTCGTATTAGACAAAGTATCGTAATTTAAAAAAACAATGATTTATATAAGCAACACTTGTTCAGCGATATCTTTTTGAGGCTTTTTCCTGTAAACATAATATACCCTATTAATATAGAGGGCATCGTAGAGGAAATCACGTGTATCAACTCGAAATCAATTGTTCATAAACAATAAATTTAATCATTAATACAATGTTAAAAATAGATTTAAGCGATTCAAAGTTTTAATAAGATTGCGCTGTTTAAAAACGTAACCGCTTTTTATATAAATTATTTATTATTCTTGAAAAACGATTGATATAACAATACATCAATAATAAAATAGCAACTGAAAATTTACGAGATCCAATATTAACGAATTTTATGCTTTTCACAATTTTATAATTTCACGTTGTCGATTTTACAGTATCTATTCATTTCCAAACAAGAATATACAACTTAACAAAGTAGATATCAAAATTTTTATTTCCAAAATATAACCCGAGAAGTCTTTTTAACGTAACTGTAGAGTAAACTGATCTACTTTAAACATTTCTGAAGCGGGCACTTAAACATGTCGACTTAAAAGTATAAACTCGAGTATTTACGTTCCACTTTTCACTGGCTTACGACAACTATAATATCGAGTGTCGAAGGAAGTTAAAATCCTCTGCGTCGCTTATGCACCGCTTTTGAATTGATATCTCTTTTATAAGATTTGCTGGTTTGCAGCACTCGCCGCGACGTTAATACTCACAGATGAGTTCATTTAAATGTTCCATACTTATGTCAAGTTTTGATACATCGTGACACTTAATTATGTCTTTAGGATCCATTGATCCACTCGTCCTTAACCTTAAAAAAATTACAGCTGCATTCAGATATATTCTTGAGGTCGCCAGATGACGTAGCAGAAGGCTAACTTATGCTCCTTTTCCCGAGATATGACCACTTGTCGACGACCTTCTTTATTATGGTACACGCACTTAATGGTCACAAAAAGACTTCAATAATTCATGTAAATACTAAATGCAAAACTATATATTGACCCTATGTAAATAAAATGTAGAGTCTGAAATACAAACTAGAAAAACAAACCAGCCAAACGCAAGCCTATTTTTACGTTAAAAAAAAAACTATTTGCATTATTTGATTCCAACGCCCCTCTCCCGCTCGTATCTTGTAGGAACGTAACGATCGGATATCACGGCTAAACTGTTAGTAACTAGTATTTATGGCAGTGGTCGATATAACTTTATTGGTGTATTGTTGTCCAAACGCGTGTCGACAGCAGTTTAATAGTGGTATCAGCTCCGAAATGTCTTTGGAAAACGGCCAGTTCGTGTTAGGCAAGACTTTGTACAGAGCAAGTAAGTTAATACTTTCCATATATTCTCCAGCTACTCCTATTGGATTGTATCTGAAATGTACACGAGTTCCAGTTTTTGAGATTTTAATGAGTATACTATCTACATCCTTAATATAGAAAAATAAATATATTTTTTCGGTATAAATATGTACAGTAAACGGAATATTTTGAAATAAAACGCCCAACGGTTGGTCATGCAGCTATAACCGTTGAGCATACGAGTAAGCGCCAATAGGCTGGCACCACGCCTAAACTAGTTATAACGCTTTCATACACGAGCGGACATAAAACGAATCGCACATGCAAAATACAACCTCCACACCACCGATCGTGTTACTGAGCCGCGAAATTTGTACCCAAAAATTATTATTTTTATATCATCATACCAAATCACTGACGGGTTAGGCAGAGAGCACTGAGTGCCATATATTTCTGAGCATACAGATCTGGCGTGCATCCTCTATATATTCGTACATACTAACTAATTCGTGCGCGCCAGTTTCGGAGACCTGTGAATCCTCACTAGTCAATAACTGGTCAAGATTTATGGTCCCCAACGTCTGCATCCATCAAAATGAATAGCTCGTCTCTTTTGTCATTTTTTCATCAGCCATTCTCTCTACGTGTCCGAAGCACCGAGCCAACCATAAAAACGACCAAGTATGAAAACATCGCGAGTCAGTAAATGCATGTTCCCCGTCTTATTATGCACAAGTTCTTTGATCCTCGTTAAGATTGTTCCACGAATACATTCATTCCTCATAGCGACAGTTCCGAGATATTGGCATGGCGTTTAACATGACTTTAGTGCATTGAGATTTTATGGCCATAATATACAGATATAAACAATATTGTAATATTTATGGCTGAGTATTTTCTAGCCTGTGAATGTAGCCTTGTATTCTTTTTATAGGTTGACTAGCCTGTCAGTACCTACATTGCTTAGTGATCTTGACGGCTGAATTAGGGATGTGAGTTCGATTCCCAATCAACGCAAATGTTTGCATTTTGAGCAAGAATATGTGCTATGATTCATCTGCATAAGATGACATGTCAGCTGTTTGATAACCAATTTACTTCGAGCTGGAATACGAGATTACAAGGACTGTTTCCAGGCACTAAAGTAGCCGCAAAGTGCTATCACAAAACTATTTCAAGTGCAGAATTACACCATTGTATTCTTTCAAACAAGCCTATTTCAAACGAGCCTATTGCCATACACCGGGCACAATTTTATACTCCGAGTCACTACTAAAAATTCTAAATTCGAAAAATCCAATAGTACATGACCTGGAATTTGAACCCAGGATCTCCCGATCGACAGTCACGCTTGCAACCACTCAACCAATGAGGCAGTCATATACGTATTACATATTAAACTACTACTATGATGAACATCCACTTCAATACTAAAAATAGCATAGATCCATAAATATGAGATGTTTCATTTGCATGTGCTTTTAATTTTCTTTCTCTGTAGTACAGTTCAGATAAGGACTAAAACAAATCGTAAGTATTGTTTTCTATTTTCGAAAAGTCAATTTCAATAAATAGGATATCAGGAGTAAAAATTTTGTATCAATGCCTAGCACAGTTCCTGCGAATATTGTTTAAATATGTACATTTTTAATAAACGAAAGAAAGATAGAAAGAAAGAAAATAAAGAAATCGTATCAAATTTTAAAATAAACGCTTAAATAAAAGTAGTGCGCGTACATTTTATGCTACACCTCCCATAGAAGCGAAAAGTAATTCAGAGTAAAAACGCACAAATCAAAAACTGTTCGGACGCATTTACATATGAGCACTTAATAAATATCGCTCACCTTTTGAGCGAGCCCACGCGTTAAGCCCGCGCCCTGCGCCGTTCCGCACCCCATACCACTGTTATTTTAAACAACTTACAGTTTATAATCCTTTGACGATAGAACACAAACCTGCAAGAGTGGATCTCGCTAACAGTGTTCTACGTTCTGTTTAGCGAGAAACGTTTTCGCAATTTCCGCCTTTATATGTATGTTATTAAGGAATAATATCGTTTAGATTTCAATTTTGCGGGTATGGTCATAAGTTTGTATCACTGTATAAGTGAAATAGTCAGTGTTGCCTGTGAAGTGCAGTGTAAATTTGCCGAGCTCCTTGTGTGGTGCGCTCATTTATGCCGTGCTCCAAATACGTGGCTCTGTGATTTGTTTTATTGATATTGTGTCCTCTTTGTATGACGGGGCGCTTCGTACGCTACCTCGACTCTCATGTCCTCAGTAAATCCGTTACCATATTCAGAGAAGATTTACGATGCTTCAGAGATATATGTGCCTTTATTACTGCCTTTGTTGAACAACAATAAGAATTTGATTTAAAAGATTGCTATATAGGTAACTTTAATGGGTGTTACTTCGCAGAAATCCACTGATAGTAAAATTCACAATCTGGAAATATTCTGTGCGATGGCATCCCCCCACCCCCTCACACTCTCGTGCAAAGGAGTTACACGCAAACATTACAAAATTTTGTATTGTCGTCACCAACGTACCAAAACATTTTTCATTATAATCGACATTACATCAATATTCCTCCACCGAAAATCGTTTTATTAGGATACAATAAAGCAAATTAGTTTTTTACACTATATTTGAAATATAACAGAAAGAGCTTAACAAATATTTCGCAATAAAAGTAGAGCAACACATTTGATGTATCAAACTGATTATTTTGTCTTAGACCCAGCAAAGTTCAATGGTGATACTGATACATGTATTATTCCTTATAAATCTATTGTACTGTATCTTCAAGAATGAAAATAATAGATCAAAATCGATATCGGATAAAGATCACTATCTCCCAACACGTATAAAGATCGCCGACACAGATTGATATTGTATTCACTGTTACATTTATTGTGGAACATTTTAATTACATACCGAAGTACCTATAATGCAACAGACTAATGTAATCTTTACAATAATTTAAGAACTAGTGCTAATATGTATATCCAAAGTCCTCACCAGTTTTTTTTTACCAATATTCACATGAAAATGTTTCAGTGTAGAACGAAACACGACCTAACAAAATAGAAGGTGATATTGGCAAATAAAATATTTGCTGCTTTGTTACTAACAACAAAAAACAAAAAAGAAAACACCGTGTTATTAGAAACGAGAAATTTATCACCGAAACACCGGCGCGGGAACACAAACAGAAAGCGAAGTAATACGATCGCGGAGTTCTAATTCTTAAAGTGTTCGCTTTCTCGCAAAATCCTTGGAACTAATTTCATATTGCTGTACAAGTTTCAAATGAAATTTCGCGAGCGAGTGTGCGGAGTAAAAAGTTGACGAGGAAACTGTCATCGCGGGGACAGCGCGCAAACAGCCATGTTCGCAATAAGCGCCACGTATCCGAACATAGCTTGCTTTAAAACCTTATGTCAACCGTATTTATTCGAAATTTTAAATAAAACATTCGTAACATTACGCCTGTAATCCTCGACTGGGCAGAGAAGTGTAGTACACTACCACGTTTCATTAGTTACGTTTATGTCCTGTGGAATAGGTGTTGAGCCTATTGCCATACACACTGATCCAGACTCCGAGTCACTACTAGCAATTCTAAGTTAGAAAATTCCAATAGTAACCGACCTGGGATTTGAACCTTCTGATCAGCAATTGCGCTAGGTAGGGTAGGTTGTTGTTCAACTCCTCTCTAAGAAGATTTGTTTGGTTTCGTTGAAGAAAACGATAGGAATTAAAAAATTGTCGTCTAAACCATTTGAGACCAGTAAAGACAGCCTTTTAGATCATCTAAAGTAGCTTCGTAACGAATCGTAAAAAGTTCCATCAGCAGTCACCCCACTAGCGGGAGCTCATCGCCTCGACAGTGCTTGACTTTAACAAATCATTTGCCGTTTAACCGGTACGCTTCGTCGCCTCTCTTTTCTTTACATTAACTGACAATAACCTATTAAGGATTATATCAAACGAGCTGCGTTTCCGTATGGACTACAATAATTATATTCCAACAGATTAATCACAGCGTAATGTTGAACAAGCCCGCGTCCGCCCACGGCTCTGGACGACGCCGCGCCGGCTTACATATCGCCGCTCCTTTGTCAGAGAGCACACTGCTGGCAACACTTAGCATGGATATAGCACTGCTTGCTACATATTTTAAACGTTTTAATTTGGTCTTGATTAAATTTTTTCTGTTTTTTTTGTGACATCAGTTTTAAATGTTATTAGATGATAGTACTAGCCATTAGAAAATATTATATTTCTTGCAACACAGGAGTGCAGACGTCGAATATGTATTAAAGAATGTATGTTATTTTATTATTATAACGCTTACACTAATTGCCATTTTAATAAATTATAATTATTAATAATAGGTAAAACAGTACACATTGTTTTACTTCTACATACCTATATCATATTAGCGTCAAACAATAATAATAACAATAATGCTCGATGTTCGTATATTTTGTGTGGAGGGCACCTTAATCAAACTTCTAGTTTTCATAACATGTAACATCAACGTAACATCAGCCTGTAATCCCCGAAGGGGTAGGCAGAGGGGTGTACTACACCCCCA
>DWME01006807.1:0-13231 GCA_018244795.1 Parelbella ahira ahira
ATATGAGAGGAGACCCATATTCCAACAGTGGAATGACAAATGGGTCGATTATTATTATTATACGGCCTGTTATCTGTTTATGATCCAACAGGGTTCCTGAGGACACCTACTTATAGAAACATCGCTCTTAATTTAGAATAAAGTGTCTTGTCCACTGCTTCTGATAAACACCAGACGATTATATCTAAACATTATGTACCGTAATATAGTAGGTACAGTTTTGCAGAGAATTATTTATGTAATTATATTGTTTCATTGGATTATAATTGGGAATTAAGTAATATAACTCAACACAAACAAAAAATATATGTATCATTCTCTGTCCTCACATTATCTGTGGTTACTCAAGGACGAAATCGTAATGTTAGTAATTTAAAATAATTGTCTCAGATCGTGGTATTTATAGTATTGTTGTTTTTGAAACTTATCGTTAGTAAAGCATAAATATCTATAACATAAATACAAGCGTTATTTACAAGTTTATTGTTTTTAGGCGTTTCTTAATAGAAATGTCTATGTCTTTATTTATTGCGCGATTATTCGCGTAATAAATAAAGGCATAGACAAAATAGTATGTGTCAAAATACGAAATGATCTGTCAAAGTGTGTACAGGTTTTATACATATAGGTATTTCAGTGATGCACAAGGGATTTATGGACTAATAAAACTTTGTTGATAGGTAGAAGTTCAATCTGTTGTTTATGATTTGTATTCAGTGGTTACGAGTTTTCTATTATGACCATTGCGACATACAAACTCAACTCACCTGTTGTCTTGCTCTGCTATTTCCTCAAACTTTTCACGAAACAGAATGTCTTCTTCTGTTTTATTGAAAAACACCAAATTTACACTCTCACTGAAAACAATAAAATATCATATCGTAATTATTATTGAATTTAAATTTACCTACATTTTTTTATACAAATGTATTTCATAATGATTTTTATTTTTATAAGTTTTTACAAATACTTTTGACTGCCTCGTAGGTGGAGCGGGGTTGCAAGCGCGACTACCGATCGGGCGGTCCTGGGTTCAAATCCCGGGTCGGGTACTATTAGACTTAGCTAATTTATAATTTCTATTAGTGACTCGGAGTCTGGATTTGTGCCCAGTGTATGGCAAGAGGATCACCGCCTATTCCACGGGAAGTAAACTTAATTGGTGAAACGTGGGAGTGTACTATACCCCTCTGCCCACCCCGGATTACAGGTGTGATGTTACTTTTTTTACATATATATTGTTGTGCTTACCATCTGGGGTTCGATCTGGTAAGCATAAACTTTATCAAACCCAGCATAGGCGTTATACCAGTACCGGCTGCTATCAAGTGAATTTTTTTCACTGTTTTCAGCTGAAACAAAACACATGAAACGAATTCATAGAGTTGTAAACAGAATCAAAACATTATATTATTATAACTATTTATATGTACAACCGTATACAAATCTAAACTTGAATTAGGTAGAATTATGAGGAAGAAAGGTTTTAATCCGACTATTAAAGATTTTTATCATTTAATATTTTAATCCAACAAATAAAGAGTTTTAAACGACAATCAAAACTTTTAAAACGACGTGAATATATTTGCATTAATAGGTATCTACACGCGTAAACTAGATAATATAATAAACGTAATAGAAGAATCAGTGAGATATCCAGTCCTCGGCTAACCTAACGCCACAGACTAATTTGTAATAAATTATTCCTACACGGTATGGTACTGGACTAATATGCTTAAAAGATTTTCTATACTTAACTAACAATAAGTTATGCGAAGGAACATAATATTTTTTTTACCTTTTGCAGTTGGAAGTTTCCATAGGGTCCAGACACTGTGATAGAGTCCCCAACCTTTAAAGCAGCGAGATGGGGTGATAGGGCTCCATTCTCATACCGTTTCACTGCCAGTTTTAACGTGGTCTGATCATTCCCGCTGCTGTCCCAGGTGTCTCCTACTGGTGTGTATGAACGCACGCATTCCGAGTCTACAACCAAGGATGAATGTTTTAAACGCTCTCAGAATTATTAAGTCGGTCTAAAAGGGTAACAAGTAAAGTTGTGGCCAATAACCAAGACGGCTGATTACCATCCCAATGGGTAAAACTTTAATCGAATTGTGAAGTATGAAATCCTGGCCCTTCTGTTGAAGGGAACGGATGTTTGATTTATAAGCCCTTAATAGTATTACTCGTATATTGGGCAACAAGGGACCATACGAAGCTCGCCAATTAATATTAATTTTCTTGCTTGAACTTGCGTTTAAGTTATGAATTTAATTATTTGTGTTTTCAATATCAGTCTAAGTTAGTATTAGTTAATTAAGTTAATATTAGTCAATTTGCTAATTCTAGCCATTTATTTTATGGCCAGATATAAAATTATGTATTTAAATATATATTTAGATATTGATAAGTGTATATTTGATCAGCTGCTTGATCATCGTCATTGGTTTTGTCTAATTTGAGATGAGATACCCATGAGTGAAGCGTCCAACTTATCTTGTCATTATTGAATTCTGTTAACTTCTGCATTTGAAACTGTTTTAAATTCAAAGAAGCTGTAATAATTAGAACTCTTTTTTCTATAAAATACTTTCATGGAGTGAAGGCTTAATGACAAAATAAATGCTTAAACTTAATGATTTTGAAAGTAACGATAAGGAAACCTGGGTCAAGCAGTGGACTTATAAATACAGATACGGATGGATGGATACGAAGTGAAACATACCGAGAGTTTTGTGGTGTATCCGGACGTGGTGTCCGATGGGCACGACGACGGGCCCCGCGGCGGGCGCCAGCGCCAGCAGCGTGGTATCGTGCGCCGCGCGCGCCACGTGCAGCACGCGGCACTCCGTGCTGCGCGGCGACGAGATCTGGGACGCCGCGCCGAACGTCGTGTCCCCACATCCCTTCCATATTTTACATTCCACCTTTTGTGCGATTACCTACGTTGTAACAGGAGATAACGATGTGTCATAACTCCATGAAAATAGGTACCTATCTTATGTAATAATTAATTAACAATTGGAAATATTTTATTCTGCAATTACTTATTTATTAATTATAGTTGTAAATGTTTATAGAAGTTATATTCGAGCGTTGGATTTTAGTTTAGGGCGCACGCCACTATTACTTGACCTGGATATTACGACTTTTGCGAGTTCTATCAAAGAACGTACCTCTAATTTGCCGCTTTCAGAAAAAACGCGCAGCTGCAGAGGCTCCTTCAGCCGTTCCTCGGGCATTAACTTCACGGTTCTAAGCCATCCGTTAGTTGCAACTTCGATGAGAAGAGCCTGATCGGTAAGTCTGGCACATCCCCCGGGATTAGCCAGCGGTCCCGTGTATATTGAAATAGTTAGTTTCTGCGAAGTCTGAATCCAATCAAAGCGTAATGGAAGCGGCGCGTCCTCCAAAGTTTGCTGCGTGTTTTTTACAGGACTCGCAGCAGCTCTCCGGCTTATTGAAACTGGCAGATCACTAGACTGTATTAAACTTTGCATAATTTTACTAGGCGGGCTGCCTTTGATATTCTCTTCGCTTTTAGCGGTAATCTTTTTTCTTACAGGCGTTATACAATTTGCTAAGTTCTCCATAGATTTTCTGACTAGCTCTTGTGCTTTAGATGGTTCTCGGAGGCGATCTGATTTGAGTGACGGATTAGCAATGCCGAAGATTTCTTCTGAATCCGGCATCTCGAACCTTAGGGGCCCCACGAGACATTTTGCGAGTAGGGAGTCGTAATTTACCCATGGGTGTATTTTATCAAATAACTCTGTGGCGTCTATTCCAGCCCCTCGCATTAGTTCTTCAGGACCTACACAACAAATATTAAGATAAAAGATGGAGTTGTGTGTTTCGAGTACAATACAAAAAATCGATTTTGTCTTACCACTGTCGACACAAGAACATTGTTATTTAATTTTGGTGGGAGGTTTTTTTAACAAAAGATATTTTTAACCAAAATATCTCAAAAACAAAATTAATGCTGATTCTACTCTTCTTAACAAAAGAACTAATGTTTCGAACGAAGTTCTTAAGATGGCACAAAAATATTTAAAAAGATACAGCAAACATTTTACAATATTGTTCGTAAACATCGGTCAATCTTAATTACAGAATAATCGATATTTAAATTATTTCCTTACCTCTACCGCAGCATCTGGTTACAGACTAATATAATAATGGCGGCAAACTGTAACTACTCAAGTAAACAGTTTCACCTACCTCCGGGATGATAGGGCAGGTAGTGAGTGATATTGTATACTCGGCCGCGTATCGCTAGCCAGGCGTCTTCTGAAACATTGTATGAAGTTCTATTTAGAAATTCGAAATACAAGCGCATTGAATATATTACGATTTTCGTTATTCATTTAGATATAAGTCGTAGTCGACTGAGACACAATAGTGATCTACACATATCTAAGTTTTATCTTCAAGGTCAGATATGAGGTCATTTTATATTATTAAATAGTAGGGAAAATGGGTATCATTTACATTTGACTTAAATATTTTTTTCTCAAATCTTTATTATCGTCACATTATAATTAATATATTTTTCATTTAGATATTATTTAGATACAAAAAAAAATTATATAATAAATGAAAATTAAGGGAGGGAAATTCAAACTTACAAAATTCGTCACCATTGGTCGAAATTTTTAAATTTATCAATATATTGAAGGTAATATCATGAACTAATCGATTAAAAGTCAAGAAACTGTATTAGCTGTCTGCTACAATGTGTAGCGAGTAAGATTCAACGTCACACGCGATCGTGTTTGTTCAGAATCTCCCGGCGTGTTTTCGGTGAGCGGTTCAAAAATATTTTTCTATTCATTATAATTTTGTTATTACAGAGAAAAATAGAAAACTAAAAATAGTTTTGCGATAAAACATATTAGGTATATTTTCTTTCCATTAATTTCAAACATTTTTTTTTAAACCCAATTAATTAAGGATAAACCGACAAACCTAAAACATGAAACGGATGTACTATATATGAAGAGAATAATGAATGTGGAACAAATATAACATTTCTGAAAGATAAAGTTAAGATACTCGGTATTTCGTGTTTTGCCTACCGGTAAGGGACCTGCCGTGAAAATATGTATGTATTAGTAAAACGTCGTAATGGATATAAAAAGTATATATTCAGAATATAATGCAATAGGTAACTTACTTTGCGTATTGTGACTGGCGAGTTCCGCTGGGGACACGGGTCTGATGCGGCCACCGACGCCCGTGAGGTCTCTGCCCGAGTTGCCCAGGCGGATCCAGTCCATAAGACTGTGCCCTGGCTGAAGAGCGCATTTGTTACGGGGATTGCCTGAAACAAATAAACCTATTTCAGAAACATTTTTATTAATATTATTTTATCACGTCAGGATGAGAGCACGTTCAAGAACAGTCACAAGAACACTTTCAGAAACGTACCTATATTAATAATATCTAATCATTTTACCAATAAGTAAAATTATGAATTGATAAGTACGAGAACTTCGAATATTAAAATTGAAGGCTACGTTTATCATGATAATTACATATTGAACTGAGTTGAGGTTGACATAAGTGCACATTAACTTTTCACAAGATTCAGCTGTAATTTTACAACCGGTTAATAATTTGACGACAACACTTCTTTACAATATCGTGTTAGGTAGGTATATTGAACCGCCGCGCAACTAATATGTATTATTTCTGTACGAGGACGATTTTTCCATTAATTTATACAGACTATCACACAAAACAAGAAACAAAATCTAATAAATCCCTTCTGGACAGGCTATAAATTTTTCACAAGATCCCTTAAAGAGAATTAAGATAAAGAGAGAAAAGAAAAGTCCTAAACGAAATCGAATTATTTTTCCCAACACAGGCCACGCTGACGGGGAATTTTCGGCGACGTGATTTGCTCGAATTTCGGCATTAATTATCTTTTGCTTTTACAGTCTCCTTGTGCACAATCGTCAGGGACCGTTAAATCTTTGCTGGCCTGCGTAAATAATACACTTTTAGGAAAAGATCTTAAGTAGAACACCCGAATAAAATGACGTCTTAGTCTAACTTTTGGCTCTGTTCACGATAACGTTACAGTACACGAGTACTTTACATATCCCTAGTATGTACTAGATGCTTAAGAATTCATTTAAAGATAACTGGATACACAGGGTTCTCTAATACGACAAATTCAACTCAAAATATCTAAAAATTATTAAGGTTAACTTATTATTGTTACAACCCTAGTTTCGACTCACGGCTATAAATAATAAATATGTTGGGCCATCTCTTTACACAGCCATCTGAGCCCAAAGTAGGTAGAACCGTGTCTTGGTAGCCTGAAGATTGCTAAACTACATAAAGACTTGCTTACATAAGACAAATATTTGCCTTGGGTGGGATCGACCTACTCATTCAAATCGCGCCAGAGCACTAGGCGTTGCTTAACCTTACATATCTACATCTTGTAGTCCACTACGTCACGGCTATGAGCGCTTCACTATGCACCTGGCTAAGCTTGTTTAACTCAAGGAATACCACATTGACGTATCTAGCACTTTTCAGAATTATTTCTCAGATTTCAATAGTGAATTTAGATGTCTGTTCTAGCGATGGGAATTCTGCTACCTATTTATATGGCTCTCCATGGTACTTAAGTTAAAGTAATAATAGAGTTTGTCGAGATTGTAAAGCTTTTCTAAATAACAGGCCGACTTTTATATGTATAAAACAGGCAGCGATATTAACAGCGCGGTAAATACCGACGCTCCGCCCCGGTCTCACCTTTTACAGTAGAGCTATTAATTAAATTATTTTTTGTTTTTTGCCGTTAGTCTTTTTGTAGTCATTATAAACGTGAACAGACTTCAGATTATTTTTGCTTTTTTAATATTTTATATACCGCGACGTTATATAATCATAACGTCCAATTAAAATGGTTTGAGGAAATAATTAACAAGACAGTCTACACAATTCATTGAGATAAACAGGTAGGTAAATAGGTAACCATCAAAGTTATCAACTTTAATGATCGAACAACAGAGAATTTGAGAACTTAGCTATATTGTATTTCATTATTAAATAGGGAGGAAAATGTTTCACTTAAAACAATTCCAAGCGAAATACTAGTATTCAAAGAAAACAATTTCGAGAATTCTTTTATTACCAGGCAATTTGATGTTCGGAGCAAAATCCTTCGAAAAGTCAAAGCATAGTTATTGTAATTGTATTGTAAATTGAATTAAATGTAAAAGTTAATGAAAATTATCAACGTCATCATCATCAATCGTTATTATTACTTTCTTTAATCATAATTTTCTTTTCGCCATTTCATCATTATCATTTCGTCATAAGCATCGTTTCTTATATCAAGCTAAGCTACGATGATTATATGGTAATCCCACACACGTGTGCAATCTTTTCGGTAAATTGAGATACACAAATGAACGGTAAATTTCTAAATTGATTTATTTTAAATTGGTGAAGTGATTTCGTGAAAAGGGACGGAAGTGTGTAACATGAAGCCGGTGAAGCGCGCGCTATTTGTTTCTACCAATGAACGTGCGCGGTACAGTTAGCTGGAAAATAGTACCAACCCATTTTAATGTGACAATGTGAGCGTGTGTGGGACGAGAAAGAGAAAGGGAAATAGAGAAGAATTGCCCATCAGCAGTGCGCTCAACTTAGTGTTGTGTATAAGGTGTGCTGTTACCAAGTAATACTTTATTTTTGTAAATAGTAGTGGTAAATGTATTTACTCTTGATAATGAATGTCTAAAATAGTGTAGATATATATAAAAATGAGTCATAATAAATAAAGGTAATATAATATTTCAGTATTTGGCTTTTTCAAATTTTATGGTTAATTTCTGTTACTACTCAATTGACTCTTTAAATTGTGATTGAAATACAAAATTAATTGATAACACGGGTAATTTCTTTGATATTCATAATATATTAAACATTTATAGGTATGTATATATAATTTAATCCTAATGATTTCGTAAGTTGCAGAGGTGGCTAAATTCAAAAGAGTATATGTGGGATTATCAAAGGAATAAACGTTAGGAAAAATTAAAAACAGGACAGGTAGCACTGAAAGTAATATTGGTTATTACGAGTTGAGATGTAATGATACACAACATAATATGCAACTACTGTAACCCTTGCTTGTTTTGTTCATTGTAACAAATTTTACTTTCAACAATTATACTAAAACGTACGTTAATAAATTAACTCAAAGTAAGCAAAATCCTCTTTGAATTATAGGAATAATAAAAATGAACTCACATTTTTCTGGGGTAAGGCGTTTTCACGCCAACGTTATTAGCACGCGCCTTACATCTTTTACAGGATTGCCGCTGTATTTTTCTTTCGTTCCGCGATAAAAGTAATGCGACACGCTCCAATAGGGTTGTCAGTACGAACATTTTAGGTCTTTTAATTACATGTGTACTCTAATTTTACATATTGTCAGTACTAATTCTGAGGCTGGCTAAGCTAACATTTTTAAACAAAAATTCGTAACATGTGGATATTATTCATGTGAGGATTCAGAATTTCAGATATTTAAAGCATTTTCAGTTGCCTTTTACAGGGTTTTATGGGAGCAAACATTAATGAACAAACCTTAATAAATTTTATTATAAACCCACTTCATAAAACATTATCCAATAAAATGTTAACGGCTGCCCGACCTATTAGGATAATACGGGGAAAACATTAACATTTGGCAAGTCTCCGGAGACAAACCGCGTAAACATTAGCAAAAGGCGAACCCTACTGTATACGTGCTCGAACTGTACAATATACACGCGCGTGTTACGTTTCACAGGTGCCTGCCCCTATTTGATTTCCTCTCCCTTTGAGAAATAATATGATAAACGTGTCTTGTGAACTCGTAATAAAATATCGCTTAAGGAAATATTAACTCTCCGAGCTTTCAAGGATAATCACGTACCTACTTCTACGTGCTTTTGAGAGCGCGCTTCGTACGTGCGATAATTGGCGCCAATAATCATTCTAATTCGATACAATTATATCTCCTTTGTAGGGTCCTTGAGCAAATTTTTTTTTTAAATTACACAGTAGGAATAGAAAATAATTTATATTGTTTACAAATTGGAAGTTATTAATGAAAATTAAATAAAAACGAAATTAAGTGGAGGGAATGGGTAATAATTACCACATTTCTAATAATAAAAATGTTTATCGGAAGGTGTGAAGAAATGAGTACTTATTAATTGTATATCAATAATTTTATTACCTACCCGTGTGCAGTTCCACCGTTGGTTACGGCGCTCCTGTCACATGAGAAGGATCAAGGCCATTGTCTGCCACGCTGGCCAAGTATGTAACAATCGTATATAATCGTGCATATTTATTTACATCTGAATGTAAACACATACATTACATCAATATAACATATGTTATGTACTTATCTGTTTATTAATCAATATCGACAGCAGAATCCGTAGGGAGGTTTTACAAATAACATTTTGAAATAACTTTGAGATAAAATACTACGTGTTTTGACTAAAAGCACTCTTAGTAAAGACGATTCACTTAACTACATTAGACTAAGCCTCTGGGGATGATACGAATGATGTAACGCAAAGTTATAGAAAATACCGATACGTTATGTTCTTTCACTTGAATTATATAAGATTTTAGGTATTTTTCGCTAGGGATCTAATATATGATATATGTGGGGTATATGTCTAATACATAATATTGTTAAGCGTTATATCAACGCTCTACTTTCAATGTTTATTTAGGTGAAAATGAACTTGCTTTCAGATCAATTACTATACTGATAAAACAAACATCACGTCTGTTATTCCCGAAGGAGTAAGCAGATGGGTGTGGTACACTCCCATGTTTCACCTTGGAATAGGTGGTCGGCCTATTGTCATACACCAGGTACAGATCCAGGCTTCGGGCCACTGTTAAAAACATTTACTAGAAAATCTAATAACACAAATCTTGCAACTACTTAACCAACGAGGCCATAGCTAAACTGATAATACAAATAAAAAAATTAATATCGAAAGTTAAAAAAATTAATATCGAAAGTTAAAAAAATTAATATCGAAAGTTAAAAAAATTAATCAATCAAAGCAACATTATTACTTAGTTAATGATTATTACATATGCACGCATCCACGCATACACGCATGCACACGCACACACATACATATGTACGATGATTTCTAGGTATGTCATGATAATATTTCTATCTTAAGACTCAATATATGTAAGTACATTATACTAGTTGATACTATGAAATAATATTATTGATCGACTCTTATAAAAGGAATTCTTCGTTAATCCTTAATTTGTTCTCGTTCCGAGATCCCTCTCAGCCTTCAGCTAACCATAAGCAATTGATCACTAGTAATACAGAAATTTCAAACTTATGGCTCCGGGTTTAAGGGTTAAAGTGGTGTGCAAATTTATAACAACCGTGGTGGTAAAGCCTGGCAATATTGAACTTTAATTACTTTGATGTAATGTTGGAAGTTTAGTGTTTAGGGTTATAGGGGAAAATATTAGGGTCCGTCGATAGACCGTGCTGTTTAATTGCAAATTACTGGGGACGAAATTTCATTTAGGGGTAGCTGGCTTCCCAACAGCGTTTATGATATTTCCGATGTATCAGATGTATGGGGAAATTGTTAGCTATTTAAGCTGGCTTCCGGTAAGATTTAACAAAATTACATACATATGTAGTTCATTCAAATCAAACACCCCATGCATATTTGATTACATTGAGCTCATGAAGGATCTCGGATACGTCTGACACTAGTCGAATCACGAAATCTTAATCGTGTATGTAAATTTTCATGAAATGTTAAATAGTATTATAACATTCAAACCAACATACTATCATACGAATATATGTAATGTAATTACACACATTACATTTTAAGCTTTTATGACAATTATTAAAAATGTAATGTAATCATACATATTACATTTTAAGCTTTTATGAAGATCAATAAAGATGTAACGTAAGTATAAACATTTTTTAAGCTTTAATGACAATCATTAGAATTATTTCAGCTGTAACCAGATGAGGTGTGGATAAATAATATTTATTAACATAGGAGGATAAAAATATTAAAAATACTGTATCCGAAACTGATTTAATCGTAACCGTCAACTGCTCATAGTATTGATGGCAGAAAAATTGTTTTATTCAACTGAAACGAGGCAACACCCACTTGTACATGCCCTTAGGTATCGTGCGAATATCTTTATATTGCAACACTTCTCATTCATTTTTATAGGGATTGGTTTAGGAGGAATTATTAATATTCCAATATGTTTTCAAATGTTTAAGGTATTTTCAGCCCGAAATAACCCGTAGCAGCTGTGCAACGTTAAGTTTGGGTCCCATAGGGCGCGTGCGTGTTCCCGGATAAAAGTCCGACCTATAAACCTCGTTGCAAAAAAATAACGTCTATCTATTACTTCGTGTTTGTTAATAAACAAACCATCAAACGTTAGGAGCATAGCCTTATACTTAATATTTATTTTAATAAATGAATAGGTGCTGAGCCTATACACCAGGAATATAACCAGACTCCCGAGCCACTACTAGGTATTTAATTATAGAAAATAGTAGTTGACTTGGGATCGAATCCAGGACCTCTAGTTCAACAATCGAGCTTGCAACTGTTAGACTATGAAAGAGTCAACGAAATCAATTGGTTGAACTAAATAAAAGTAGATTAAAATGTAGGCAAATGTGCACCCAAATTTTTAGTCTGAATTTTTTTTCGGAAGCGACAACTTGGGAGGGTGATAAACATATAAGCTATACAAAAATTAACAAAGAACTATACGATACGTATCAATATATTCTATTAATAATAACTGTTGAGGTAAATAGATATTGGGAAGAATGTAGAGTGACATAAGAAGCGATCTGAGAAGGGCATTACCACAATCCACGATCTTACTGAGGGTATCAGCATCCATGTTGAAGTACTCAGTTATCAAAGAAATATACAATACAGTGCGAATTTTGATTGTTGCAGGTGCTATGGGAGAACAAGAATCGCCGATCTTGTTCTAATAGGTCAGATATTGGCTGATGAAGGAGTCAAAGCTCTTCGAAATTAGCATGCGTGTATAAAGAAAATGACGAATGTAAAAGACGCACGTGAGCTCTGCGGGGATACAGACAGTTTGCAGCCAGAGCTATCATATTATATGTAGCTATTACGTACTGCATAGATATATATTAATATGAATAATAATGTTGCTTTGTAATAGGTCCAAATGTAATAATTATTTTTTCCTCAATTAATCTTTCTCCCTCCTATAGTCATCCCTATTTACGCCCGTCAACTTTCGGTCCAGGATTAACATCCCTTCTCGTGACGCGTCCGAAACGTGACAAACCCTTTCTAATATTTTTCCTTATAATAATATACTTATATAAAACAGATAATAATATCTGACTTCCGCGGCTAAGCTCCACGCGAGATGGCTTAACAATACATCAGCAATTATCCCTCATTTCCAGGGCCATTAATCGAACCTTCTTTACGCTTGACCGCCCGGATAACGAGGTAGGCATGGTACGTTGTACTCGTACATCTGATGTTTACTGGGTATATTGCTTACGCTTGTGTTGCGTTTGAATGATGTAGAATCAACTATCGAGAACGGCGCTCCCAACAAATACTGATTTGTTTTCTGTTGTGGTCAGTGTTGAGACATATGTATCTATTCAGCTGTTGAGATAATCGATATAAGCTTGAAGTGGTGTTGGAACATTAATAAAAACAATATCTAATAACATTACCACAAATTATGGAATATTAAAAAATAATATTAGATAATTATCTATTTTACTTCATGCTTTTGCTTCACATATAAAAGTGCTGAATTTGACTTCTCTCAATGTCTATATGTGTGTATATGTAGGAGTGTTTTCTAATTCTAGTGATTTCTATTCGATAAATTCGACTAAACTGAAATATTCAGATGGGCTTGGAATGATATACTATCCACGTTATACACCTTGGACTCTTTAAAGCAAGGTTGAATCGACATTTCCTAGAAACGCGTGCTCCATCTTAGGACTCATCTGTTCTTTCTAACATCGGGATCGCGGCTAAACGCTAGACCCACCATATAAAAAAATATCTTGTAATTCAAAAAGAGATTAGGCTGTATATATTATGCAAAGCGGATTCGTAAACGTAAACGTATTTCT
>DWME01006808.1:0-13230 GCA_018244795.1 Parelbella ahira ahira
GGCCTTGACCCTCTCAATATGAGAGGAGACCCATATTCCAACAGTGGAATGACAAATGGGTCGATTATTATTTTTTAAAAAAGATTGTTTGTTTTGCTGGAGTGGAAGATATTTTTATTTGAAAGTCATTATACAACAGAATATAACGGCAAGACTGTCTGAAGAGCTTGTTGAGCAGGTTTATTTTTATAACACTTGGCAGAAAAAACGTCCATTACAAAAGGTCCTAAAATATTTGACCCGTCATTAATTTTCTATTGTGTCTTGTTAATGCGTTGTTTAAAGTAACAATACATTATTTGTATCTTACTAATATTTCTCATTGTTGCTGTAAACACCATGTTAATTTATATTTTGTGAAATTGTTCTTTCTGTTATTACTGTTATATAATCACGCCAGGATCTTTGCAGGGTAGGTGGAGAGCACCGAATGCCAAATATCTGTTTTCTTTTACATCTGACGTCCTTTGCATGCAAAATTTGCTATTTCTCAACACTCAGTACCTACGTACGAGTATATGTTATTGTTTTCTGTAAGTCAAAATATATTTTTGGACATATTTTCAACATCTGGTTTGATCATACTGTGTTATATTATTAATATTATACATATTACCATTTCACCATATCCTTTGCGCATTAGCACATATCATTCATTATGTTCTTCCTTAACTGCAAGACAATTTCAAAGAGTTCTAACTTCCCATTCAACCAGTATCTGCTGCTTTTCATCAAAAAGGTGAGTTTTATATGTTACAAATATTATTCACACTTCTCTTAAAACATTTTTGATGTATTATAATTTTCTCGCTTCCATTTCTCGCCTTACAACGTCGTGTCTTGTCTGACAACGTACCTTATTTAAAAATATAAAACAATTTACGTAAGGTTCCGTTATTTAGAACATACTGATTCATTTAGATGATCACTATACTTGGGTATCGCCTACATATAAAACTCTTTAAAAGGTTGAAATTTCTTGAATAGGTACTCCTGATATAACTATTGTCTACTTAGTGTTTGAATATCAATAATTTCTTTGGGATTTACTGTTATTTTCTCCATAGTGTAAATTAATAAATGTAATAACAGAAATCCAAAAGCAAGGAAAGTTCAAAAGGAGAAATGGTAAATGAGGTTCAATTCAATTATATATAACTTAAAATATTGACTTCATCTTAAAGTATTTACATTTCAGATATTATGTTTTGAAACGTAAATCGTGAAACGTGGGAGTGTACTACACTCCTTTGCCTACCTATACGAGGATTACAGGCGTGATATGACATTTGTTACGTTACGGTTTTGAAAGTCAGAGATGTTAGAAAACAACATTGCACATTATTATTATATCGTAATGTAAGATCTCTTACGGGTCATGCACAGATCATCATCACCAGTCCATCCCGTTCACTCCCATCTACTGCTGGACATGGGCCTCTGGAATGGCACGCCACGGTAGAGATCACCGAGTAATTTTTGTAGAACTGACGTGCTTATCATTCATTACTCTATTGACTTTTGGTGATCTCTATCCGTCCAAATTCAGTGAAATTTAGTTTTAATAAAGCCTTGAAATTGTTCATCCGAGTGGACACATCTTGGGCGTGAAGCCAGCGCCGTACCGCGTGTATGTCAAAGGGGCGAAAGGGGTTAATTTATTGCAAATAGAGCGTATATTTCAGCTCAGATGCCTCTGGTAACTCGAGGCGAAGCGGTCGATCGGTAAGGTCCAATAAGGTGTTGAAAATTTTAATGATTAAATTTGTATATCGGGTTTACTAAAAGGAAACAAAAATCAGAGAGCTGTTTAACATTAAAAAGTAGACTATTATTATTATCATATATAAGTAGACTATTACTAGTTTCAGATAGTAGTGCCATGTGCCATGACGTCCAAAAGGTAGGCAGAGAACATCGAGTGACAAATATCATTAACCTTACTGACCTGACGTACCCTACATTCCAAATCTCTTATTAGACACGGAGTAGAAGACTGAAATCGGAAACTGGCTCATTGATCCAGTGGTTAGTAAATGTGACTGTTGAGGTGGATGGAGGCTCGATTTTCAACCATAAAAAATATTTGTATGATGTGTGTTCTGTGTCTCGGTTGAAGTTTTCTAATTTATAATTGCTAGTAGTGATTCGGAGTTTGGATCTGTCCCGGTGTATGGCAATAGGCATACCACCTGTTTCAAAACGTAACTGGTGAAACGTGGGTGTGTACTATACTCCTCTGGCTACCCCTTCGGGGACTACAGGCGTTATGTCACGTTGTTACGTAATTTATATGAATATAATATGTATTTTATCGGCTGTCTGCTTACCATAGTATAGGCTCTATCGAATTAATGATCAAGTGGCCGTGTGTTAGTTGTTCTTAAACATTTACTTATTCAGTCATAGTTTTGTATCATCTGATATACATATTTTCACATGTGTAATGTATTGATATAATTTTTATTCGTGAACTCTTTGCTTGACGTACATATATTTATTATACTTGAATGATTTGTCAGTGTTTGTGTAGGCGAAATTGGATGCCTTTAAAGGTTCGTAAATGTCAAATTTCTCCGCGAGAACGAATAGCGTGACGAAATCGCTGAATACTTTATAAGGCGATGTCAAACCTATTTGATCTTGTACAAATGGCGGGTTGTTGGAGTCAAGATGAGTTTGACAACGAAAAATAAGCTGAACGTCAGTAAGGTGCTAGACACAAGGTTGACATTGTAGATGTTGATGGTTTAATTTTTTTATTTATTTTATTGATAGTGTTAGCTGAATCTATAGAAAAAGAAACAGTGAGAGGCTGAATCATAGTGGTTTAAAATTCAGCTTCGCATTCCACAGATCCTGTGCATAAATCTATGGCACATACCTCTTATAAGAAATATGCGATGTTTGCATGTGCGTTTAATATAGTTACGAGCACATAGTATTCTTGTTGTAAATCTTTGTAATTCCTCTAATTTTTCCATGCGTTAAAATAATATAATATATTTTTTACTCTATGATATACGAGAGGCGTGGCAAATGATCTTTTCTGATTTCTGTATTACGGTTACAAATTCTTGTAAGGGTATATTGGTTTACTGGCGTCCTAAGTACCAAGAACGCTAGGACGAATCCAATTTTCGTGGATTTCGTTAACTGAGCATTCGGTACGCGGATGTGGCATGCAATTTCTTTCGGATTTTCGACAATTCGTGTTTGAGATAGAAAAATTACGAGTCATACTTTTACGTCAGAACTCCCTCGGGTGCTTTTGGTTGAAACGCTAAGAAAATGTTTGGATGCTTACCATTTTTTTTCTGTGTGATTGATCTTTTAGGGTAAAAACATTAAGTGAATTATTATATATGAATCATTTGATGCCAAATGATTTGCATGTCTACTTGCAATAATTGTGCTCAACATAATCCCATCGTTCATGCGTTACTATAATAGTATTTTGTCCTTTGTAAGGATTGTTATTATAAGTGTGTATTGTTTTTATCAGTATGGAAATAAACACGTAAGTTCACGTCTGTAATCCGCGAATAGGTAGGCAGAGGAGTGTAGTAAACTCCCACGTTTGGCTATTTATGGAAATAAACGTCATTGCTGTCATTTATATTAAATATTTTTTGCATTTTGCCACAATTGATATTAAGATATGGGAAGACGTTTCGTGATAAGACGTGTGCATGTCGTGGTAAGATAAAATGATGATAAGACGATAAAAGAAATTTTAGTCATTTTTCACCATCTGGGCTGTGCAGTCCGCCTGCTGTTTCCGTTAAGTGAAATATAAATGGTTCCCGGGGGTTGTTTAGTGGATTTCCCAACGGAAAAACATCTGAATGTTAAATAAGATTATTTTTTCCGGGGTGGTTTGTTTCCGGTTTTATGTATGTTCATTGTATGATCAAAACCGCATATTAAATGCCTGAATAGAGCTTATAGTTATATTTTAAAAATATTAAAATAATAATAAAGTAATTTTTGTTCTAATAAGTGACTGCCTCGAATTTGACTACCTCTTTGTTCGAGTGGTTGCAAGTGCGACTGTTGATCGAGAGGTCCTGGGTTCAAATCCCGGGTCGGATGCTATTGGATTTTTCTAATTTAAAATTTATAGTAGTGACTCGGAGTCTGGAATCGTGCCCGGTGTACGGTAATAGGCTCACCACCCATTTCATGGGATTTAAACGTAACTAGTAAAACACGGGAGTGTACTACACTCCTCTGCCTACTCCTTCGGGGATTACAGGCGTGATGTTACGTTTATATTCTAATAACAGATATTTTATCATCAACTTAAATACCTTTGTTACGCTTTACATGTATTAAAACTAAAAGAGGCATTTGCGAGACGAATCCAATTTGCATTAGATCAGTAACTGGGGTGTCAGAATTGTAATACTCGGCGGAAAATGTAAGGTTACAGGGCATAAAGCGGCTTGCACACCACACACTGATGTGTTATAGATTGCTACGCTTCTCAAGTATGGGTCAAATACCAAACCAATGTACTTTTTTAACCAAATTTATTCTAAGGATTTTTTTCACTCAGTACGACTATGACTAAAAAAAACTTTATGTTAGGCACCACAATAATGGATAAACCTAAAATATACCTGTTATAGTGTACTACTCTGTCACTTTGTCACCAAGATACTGTAATATTTTACCATAAAAACATTTTCAAGCGAATTCTTTTTAGATGAAGTGAAAAGTGTCCGAGCTGCCTTAGATTTCACGGGACTCAGCTAGCGCGAACTTGTAATGTCTCCTTATTAGAATCGAATCTGCGACGGCGTTCGCATAAATTTATGAAACATCTTCAGAAAGCTAATGCTGTCAGACATTTTTGCTTTCAAGATTTTTGTTTGAAACTTTGTAGGCTTATTGGATAAGCTCTGGAAGTCTTACTGGACATTTGTCAAATTTATTATTAATGGTAGAAAAGCGTAATAGATTACATTTCCTTCTGACTATTGTTTTTTATTACATGGTAGAGCAGCATTTTGCCGAGATTCCGTTTGATGGAAAGTACATATGCGTCTTAAGACATACCACGCGTGTCTACAAAAATCCTATTCATCCTTGCGTGAGGATTACTGGCCCCTAGGACTTCCTCTCTACCCGAGCAGTTCTCTTGGGTACAACTGTCCTAAGCTGATGAACACCCCGCCTTAGGCGGCGGCGGTAGGTCTATACCGCGTTGCCGCCCGCTCGTCAGCCTAGTTGCCTTCCTCCTCTTCGGAGGTAGTTGAATGTGTTTGGTGTTTTACTATTGGAGTTTCGTCATTTATGGAAATATTACATCGAGAACCGCTAATTCTAAATGGCCCATTTTTTATTGTGTATCATGCTATTGGATAGCAGATACAGCGATGTTGATTTGAGCTCAATGTAAAAGATTTTATGCTATTAAGTGAAAAAATAATATAACCATCGACCTTTTAGCTTTTTATGGTTGGTCAATGGTCAGCTAGAATGAGAAAAATGATTTTAACATGCATTTATTTACTTACTTATTTATATACTTTTTACATACAAAAATAAAGAAATATATGTGCTCATTGAACAAATTTTTGTTCTGGTTGGGAATCGAACCCACGAATCTCTGCTAAGCACTCATGTGCACTAACTACTGGACATCACACTTTTTATGTGTTAAGTAACCCAAATTATCTAGGCAAACATATGAGAATTAACTGACTCACACTTGACTTAAAAGGAAACCACAAATATTTTTAGATTTTTATATTTAATATAAAATCAACAAATAATATTACCACAATATCTTTCGTATTTCCAACAAATTATACAAGGCACTTCGTATATGTGTGTAATTGACTATCGACTTAAAATTATCATATACAATTAAGTTTTGGCACTGAATCGGTTTCATTTAAACAATATTAACTATTATATGTATATCTACTGTTAGAAACTAGTACAATAACTTATATACGTCTCAATTTATATATAGTTTTATTTACATATTGAGACTCGCCTAGAGATAATTTTATTATTCCCTATTTCCATTCATAATTTACTTCAGGAATTAAACAATTCTCTAATATTAAGATATACGAAACCGAAATAAAACAAACTAGTAATATAAACACTTCTTAAATAGTAACAAGTTTAAATAATGATAAAAACTAAAACAGTGAGTTAAGTATTTGCTTATAAACACTTATTCATTTACTGACTACTTTACCAGCTGAGTAAACGACCAAAAATATTTCATTTATAACCATTAACATTTATACACAAATGTATTATACTCAATTATATATCTACTGACGACCAACAATACTTCATTTATAACCGTTAACATTTATACACAAATGTGTTATACTCAATTATTTACAAACGATCAACAAGATTTCATTTATAACCATTAACACGTGAACACAAATGTATTATACTCAATTATGTACAAACGACCAGCAAGATTTCATTTATATCCTTTAACAATTATACACAAATGAAATGGAACAATTATTTACAAATGAAATGGAACAATTATACACAAATGACCAACAATATTTCATCAATAACCATTAACAATTGTACACAAATGAAATGGAACAATTATACACAAATGACCAACAAGATTTCATTTATAACAATTAACATGTGAACACAAATGTATTATACTCAATTATATACAAACGACCAACAATATTTCATTTATAACCATTAATAATTATATACAAATTAAATGAAGCACTATTATACACAAATGACCAACAATATTTCATTTCTAACTATTAACTATTAACTTAGTTTCAGTGAGCTGAGCTTTACAATTGAAAGCTTTGTACCGTTGAAACTTTTGCTATTAAATGACAATTTTCAACTTCAACAGAATTTGCTCAGCTTTGAAACGTTTTCATTATTCTGTGTTTTATATGGTGTAATAGCGTTGTTTTAACTTCCGAAATAATAGGTGGCCAATAAACCATTTCTATTTCTATCAGCGTTACAACTGCAAGTAGATGTGTCCGAAATCATGGTGATGTACACGTGACTATTGATAATATCATTACATAACTTCGATATATTTTTTCCCATAATTTTCTACACTTATAAATCAGTCTAATTTAAGTATGGAATTTTAGTCCACTTTGCTCTTTTTAATTTCCAGGAGTTTGAGGGTGTGAAGACACCAGAACATCGCGGATACCACGTACATAACTTGGAGGATTGGCATCATGGGATTTGCGGATGAAATGCTTCTGGCGAGGAAGGCGAGAGCTGAACAGCGGAGTACCTCAAGCATAGGTGCGTATTTGGAATTATCGAAAAGCATTCCTATAATAGTCAGCGATCCTAAGATGTAGAACACGAAGATCAGTACTGATATCGGCGTCATGCCCTGAGGAAGAAAGGTCTTGGTTAATAAATTGTTGTTATTAAATTATCGCGCTAGGGCCTTTAAGGGGCTGGCAGAAAGTACCGACCACCAAACCTCTCTATCTGTGCAGAGGTAACGTGATTCTTTTATGGTTATCACTCTCTTCATATATGCACGATGGTTTTGGGATCATCAATTATTTGTAAATATTAATTAAATGTGGAATATTCCGTCCTTTTTGAGGTACTCGGGCCCACAATTAACTTTTCAACGACTTTAAAATGGGAAGACGTTCTCAATTCGACTGTATTTTTTTATTTTTCTTAAATTTAAACCCATAATGTGAGAGTTATTTCTTTATTTACACTTTAGTGTACACTATAAGCAGGCATAATAAAGGGCGAAGTTCGTGCGTTAAACTAATAAATATCAGGTTTATGAGCGTGCGAAGGTGACACCGAGAGGGTGAAATAACTTTTTATTTCATTCTTTAACCAGATAATATATTACATAATGTAATTAAATACTTTAACTAACATGCATTTTAAGCTAGTTTCTTTTTGTTTATCTAAAAACTATCAATGCAAAGATTAATGACGGCGTGTCACGTGATGGCCAGTTGTCAATTACCAACCCACTTATATTCAAGTTTTTTGCACTGATTTAAAAAATAATATGTGCCTACAAGTTCAATATCATCTTTCGATACGGAATATAGTAGATATAATAGGTTGTGGTTCAGGTGGAGAAATAAGTGTTGCGCCATAGTCGCCGCGGGCAACGCGTTCTGCCACCTTCAACTTTAATTAATTTGGTTTATACTGAGAGACACAATATAAGAATTGTAAAATGAAATTGCAAAGTACGTTCCACGCGTGAAATACATTCAGTTAAATTATAACGAATATATCATTTTTATTGTGAGTCAGTAGGTATATCTTTTATTGTCAAAGTCATCTTTTTGTTTGCCAACGCACCTGGCCAGCGTGGTAGTGTGTATCAGACTTATTACATACAAGAGACCTGCGTCCAGCAGTAGAACTGTAAAAGGGTTGATGATGATGGTGATGTAATGCGCTTACCATATATCTCGAAGCGAGTTCGAAGAATCCGTAAAGGACAACCGCGTAGTGTAGTACAAGGTAGATGTTGCACCACGCAGGCAGGTGGACATCGTATTTTTCCCTCTGAACAATCTGTAACAATTAAGAGTGCTATTTAAGAAACTTTTCAAAATAAAATTATGTTCCCACGTCTCAAAGAGGCTGTGCCGTATTATCGTCTAGTTTAAGGAATGAGATGTCGTCACGTTATCATGTTACCAGTCATGACATAGGCAAATGGTTATAGGTTTAAAACGTTATTAATTAGCTCCTTTAAATAATCTCGTAATCATCACGAAAAAAAGGGATTATGTAAAATACCCTTTGAAACGTATATTACGTTCCAGAATGTGTAATCCCAATTTAATGGCAAATTAATTCTCTCGCGAAGAACCATAATCTGGTATTAGTTGGGAGTATTAATCAATGTCTACATTTGCCGTAATGGCAAGATTTAGGGTGGGTTGAAATGTACTGGGAATATCACGTATATTACGTATGGGAATATTCGTATGTATTTATAGTTAACTATCTGTTTGGTTAACTACTTTTGGTTTCCACTTCGGTTTCTAATAACCTTGGACAACTAATAATCTGGCACCATACGCTTACTAGATAGATTGTTTAATTATGTGTTTGCAAAACGAGATGAATAATAATATTACATTTATTACATGAAATATGCTGTATTTTTAAACATATTTTGTTGACTGTTTCCCTGGTTTATCTATCTATGGTTGCAAGTGCGAATGCTGACTGAAGTTTTTCTAGGTTGAAATTACTGGTATTAACTGGATTTTGTCTGGTCTACGGAAATAGTCTCATCCCTTATTCCATGGAACGTATAACATAACACTTGAAACGTGGAATTACTACACTCCTCCGCCTAATCCTCCAGTGATATAAAGGTTATTATATTACATAGAACATATACATATATTTGATAATTGAGCAACGGATCATAGATAGTACTGCTGCATGCAATGATATGTAACCACGAGTACAATAGACGTTGAGTGAACACCACATCAAAGCTTTTATCTACCGATTTGATTCATTGCCCCGGAAGTCGAAGTAAGCTTAGTGAGAATTGAATAGGGTGCGTTTGCTATAGAAGATAAATGTATTACGTAGCTGCAAGGATAACGTAAGTATAGTCAATGGGATAACAAAAAGGTAAGATAAGATAAGTATTACAGATGCTTGATCCTTCTAACAAAGGTCCACGTCCTTTACAGAACTATTTACCTATATGTTTTTGTGGACCAAGCACAATCTGAATGAAATCTTTTATTTTAGTCCACATTACACTCGTTTTCCTCAAAAATGATATCAGAATATCGTTACAGCTAATAATGGACAAAAACTTTTTTTAAAAGAAACAGCGTTCTATGTATAATAGTAGATGATACTATCAAAGTCGATATACCAGCCCTTCCATAACTACAATGGTAATTGCTGTGAATTACTTACATCTTTCTTCTGTTCCTCGTAGCCAAGACGTGGGGTTCCTGGTTCCCAGCTGGGTCCCCAAACGATGGCCTTGATTTTGTGCTCCAAAGTTTCCAGTCGACGGAATTTATCTACCACGTAGCCTGTGTAGAAACTCTGAAAAATAACACATTACATGTACTCGTGTTATAACTATAAACAGTTTTGTTCTTTAATTTTGAATGCCGTTTTTATCTCTTTTAAATCCTTTATATAAAACTTCTATCATTTCTTGATCTTTCTTTGACTTAAATTTTAACTGTTAAACTTTTGCATTCATAGAACTTAAGACCAGAATAAATGTAATATAAGGCCAGACATGTAAAGACTAACGTGATTATAAATCTCAGTTACCTGCAAGTATAACGGATTGAACGAAGGCTGATTATAGATGAGTCCGTATACAATCTCCATTTTGTCAAGTTCAGGTTTAAAAGTGCCGAAGAGGCGGTCCCAGATGATGAGCACACCACCGTAGTTGACATCCAGGCAGTATTTGTTGCTACCTGTAAAACAAAAAGAAATCAGTAATAAGATTAACTCTAGTCTGGGCTGTAGTTGGGTCTTGCATTGCATTGCCTTAATAGAAAAACAATAATTAACAATGAATATGGAAGAAGCTCATAGTCCTGTACGGATTTGACACTTGGTTCTTTCTACTTAACTTTATGTAACAATAGAGTGCGCGACACAGCACTTTTACGAGCTTTTTCACTTAATCGAAATATTGGTATATTCGAAAGATTAACGTAAATACCTATTAATTATAAAATGCGTTAATTTCGCGATAACAGTACTTTAAGCAAATGACTAACGAATTAACTTGTAAAAATAATTTTTATTTACCCGTTTACCAAAAAACACGCCCTACCCATACTTTATACAATTTATATTTTAGCAAATATGTTTTATATAAACAAAAAAACAGTTGTTCTTCATAACGGTTCTCGTATCCAATCATATTGGCATTGTTATCAAAGGAGAGAGGCGTTTGCTCAAAGACCTTTAAAGCCGATAGCTGATAGCTACCTTATTATTTGTGTTGAAGGCGTTCAAAGAAGACTCGCAGATGCTATTTCTTTTACTACGTTGTTTGATAGTTCTTTTATGCATTGCATTTTGATGTTTATTTGTATTATAACAAGGGTGTAAATGTGGAAAATGTATGAATACAAATTCTGTATTTTGAATTTGCATTTCCGACGGTTGCGTTATGGAGATCGCTTAAAATTTTGAATATGTTTAAGTATGTGAGATATTTAGTCATTTTCCGAATATTTATCTTTGTTCTGACAGAAAAAAAATCTTTCTTGTTAGTCTTTTGGGTTTTACAAGCATAATGTTTATGAGAATGGACATATAAACTCAAGAATGAGTTTTAAACGTAACTGCAACGGTGTGTTAGATGAAACACCGATAGATTCTTTGATAAGTTAAGGACTTAGTCTTAACGCCTCTTATATTATTATCTACGTTCATTAAAACGGTTATAAGCCAAGCGATGTTTGTTTAACATATTAACTACTAACGTTTGTACATTTCTCGTGTAAACTACGTAATTCCTTCTACTCTTTTTTGTATTTTAACACAGATATATTTTGTGTATATTGTATTTTAACAGAGACATGAGGAAGGACCTCGTACAGGTCCGAAACTAGTCGGGCCATCCCGAAAAAACGCATGTAAGTTAAGCCGATACATATGTATATAATCACTAATCGATGTGTTATACTTTGTCGATAAAATATTTGACCAATTTAACGCACAGATCTCATAAAGTAATCATTACGTTTTTTATGTTAGTATAAAATAAGAACAAAAACAGTTGATCGTCCTCTTACATATTCAAATATATTTTAAGGAAAATCCCATCTCTTAAAAAGATCAATACCTACCTATATTCCAAGATTATTTTAGAGAATTTTACCTAGTTTACTATATACTATATAAGTATATATGTACATATATAGTATGTATGTAATTTTTTAATTTTAAGAATGTCTTGACTTGTTTAGTGGCTTTTTCATATTTTTTTATTAACGACCGTCAAGATCAGGTTACAAGTGTTCAACTACCTACTCTATCAGTTTGTGCGATTCTTTAAGGTGTAGTTCGATTAGATCGATTAGCATCGATTAGATTGCAGGTCTAGAGGCACCTTCACAACAGATTCTTCATAAAATACGGCGTTTCAAACTTAATTAACGTATTAATTAGTACATAATATATACATACATATCTTCACGCTAAATCGCTTATAGAGTAGATAGGTAGCACGGAAAAATATTAATTAATAATTCGTTTAAAAAAGTATTAAATTTTACTTCGAGGCAATCAGCTGCAAGTTGTTCGCCTGGTAATTTCCCGCCCTTGAGACTGAAGCATCGATAAGTTTATCGTACTCCTTTTCTGACATGTTTAGAATATTTATGTTCTCGAGAGAAATATAAAAATTCATAATTTAACTCTCTGTAAACTATGACACCCACTGAGGGAATACCTGTGCGCGTGCAGGTCACGGAAAGACGCTTTTCTCTTTTGCGAAGTACTATTTCTACCGTGGATGGTTTTTTGTTAAAACATTTCGTGTCTATCATCAACAAGACATCTATGACAAACTTCGAATAGAATAGTTAAAAAATACATACTAAAGCATAGAATCCAATGTTCATAAAAAAATCTGAACAATGTCCAAAAATTGATTGTAACGAACGCACCATATAAAATGATCTTTATGTACATGTACGCGTGTAGAGGAGTGTCGTGCACTCCCACATTTCACAAGATACCTTTACGTACCACAACAGATTAGCTGGTGAGCTTATTGACATACACTGCGCATGGTTTACACTCGGAAAAACTAGAATCCGACCCGGGATTAGAACTCAGGACCTGTAGATCAGCAGCCGCGCTTTGCAACATTTCGACCAAAGAAGCAATCAAATAGATAAAACTAATGTATATTATAACTCACCGTGATGAACTCTGTGATGACTAGGCGTGTTGAGTACGTACTCCAACGGACCAAGACTCTTGATGGACTCCGTGTGGATCCAGAACATGTACAGGTAGCTGAACTGATGATGCATCACGAACTGGGCTGGAGGGATCACCAGTGCCAAAGGAAGGTAGAAGACCTGAGGAATAAAAAATTGCTATTTAGACTTTGTTTATATGTTAAATAATAATCGACCCATAGTCATTCCACTGTTGGAATATGGGTCTCCTCTCATATTGAGAGGGTTAAGGCTGTAGTCTGCCACGCTGGCCAAG
>DWME01006809.1:0-13230 GCA_018244795.1 Parelbella ahira ahira
CTGAACAATAAGGGCGTTTATAAGATTGACGGCCGCGGACTCGGACTATGCCGCGCAGCCTGAGTGTGCGCCGCCGGGTCCGCCAGCAAGCGCTAAGGAGTGGGAAGAAAACAAATATTAAGAGAAAATATTATTTTACCTATTACAATGGTTGCCGATATATTGTGATGCAGAAGCGATGACAATGATGAAATCTCAGTTATATCAAAATATTTAATTGTCTGTGTATAAAATGGGTTACGCTACCTGTGGACACAAGTTGTGACGCTATGCGCAAGTCGACATCCTAACGCCCTCCAGTGTCATGGACTGAACTATATTGTTATCGACTGAAAAGCTGGAGAGACACCATTTTGTAAGGTGTCTAGAGGAAGGTTTTATATCAAGTAGTGCGAGATTGGAGCTCTGCCAGTGCCAGGACAGTACAGGAAAAAAGGTAAATAGAAAAATAGGTGTTTAATTGTGGTCTACGGACAATACGCTAACGAATGTGTTGCTTCTACTAACATTTGAACGGGACACCTCACGGTAAGTACGGGCGTGGCTAAGAATGTTAATAGAAAGTAAGATAAAATATGGATCATACATTCTATTCGCAACAATTGATTGATTTGTTACTAATATTTTACGTCCCATTTTATGTTTTGCAACAATAGTTTACATCGCAATAATAGAATTTATTTTCACTAAACTGAATTGAACTGAACTTCTCTCGAACGTACATATTTACAAAAGGATTCCATGTAACTCAAGAGGTCGAGTGAAACGGTAAATATTAATTAGGAAAGGATAACGTTGTTGGTGATTTGGAAAAATAATCCTTTACAAGTGCTCGTACTAATTGCTATGCTCCCCTCATATTATAAAACCTTCTAAATAAATCCCTAACGAGGGATTGCGAGCAAGAAATTTCAAAAAGATTCATTTCAAACGAGTACTGATCAAATACATACATATAACTTCGTAAATATTGGCAGATACCAGGTGATTCATGTTACGATTTAACCACAATATATAGGTACAATACGTATATCGATGGCACTTCTCTAAGCAAAAACTCTACGCATATGAAAATATTGCTTCATTAATTCCCGGTATCATTTCAGGTTGGCTGTTAGCTGCTGGCGGCTTACAGGCTCGCAGAGTGCTACGGTGTCAACACGAGTCAGCTGCAATTCTTTTTACATCGCTCTCTGGACACTGGCAAAATAAGGTAAGACTAATCAAAGTGTAGTGAGCCATTTAAAATTGTAAGCACGTGGCAGTAATAGCATTAAATCAACACGATATTTATATAACCAGTCTTTTTCCTTGATCGCTACGAACCTGCCGATAACAGTATCAATAACAGTGTATATGTATATGTCGGGAACGCCGATTCTGACATCAGAAGTGATACAACAGAGATGTCTCAAATACAAATTATTTAAATCGAAATTTATTAATTATTATAGAAATTCTATCACTATATGAACATAGCGAGAACTCGGACAGTCTGTTGAAGCAAACAGCGGTCCGTGCACCGAGACGCATCCGAAAGTAATGCGCGATTATCTTTTTTTTTTTAAATGTCATTATATGCTGTTGGCTCTAGTGGCCTCTACAGGTTCACCGGGTTTTAGTGGTGATCCAAAGTGGCTCCGCCTGAATTAAGGAGAGTGAGGAGGGGTAGGAGTGAAGCCCAGCACGGGCTGGACCCCCGGTTACGCCCAGCGAGGTAGGGGATTTAGGGGCTGTGCGACCGATCCGTGGACGTCTCCAGTGAGACTCGGACCTTGGCACAGGTCGACACGGTGTGAGCTTATCGAAGGGCGACGGTACTGCGACGGTCAAACGTGTGGGGACGCCGCACGTCTGCTGCGTGAAACGCGGCGTATTCCTCCTCGGCGGCGGGGACAAAGAGTGTAAACGTGGTCGTTATGTAGTGTCTGGGAGGGTGACGAGTCCTCCGGAGGGGACCTATCTGCCAGTGTTATGCCGTCGTCAGGGTCGAGGGCAGCGCGGAAAGGGTGTAAGGTGGAATTGCATTAATAGTAGCGAAGGTAGCACGAAATGTTGTTAGACGAAATTGCAATGAGTAACTTCTGTTCTGTTGCAATGAATAATTTCCGTTATGTAATGACATATATACGATTCGTATGCACTTTTTGGACTACGATGACCTAATTGATGGTATATGCGTTATCTACTCGTATTTCGTTTTATTGCACCATAGTACTTTATGTAATATGCCAATAATTCTTAAGAACAGAGACATTTTTTTGTTAATTTACTAACTAACAATTGAATATATAATGAAATACACGACAGATCTGGAAGGAAGGGGGTACTTGGTACTCGGCGCTCTTGCCTATCCCGTAAGGGACCTAGCGTGTTGATAGAATAATAATAGTTTGCATTGCATTTAATTATTGCGGCATTGATAAATCACGTTATGGCGTTTAGACACAAATTAGAAACCTTCTAATTCGTACATAGAGAAATAATGCAAACAAAAGAGAAAAACTTGAGTTGGAGCTTTTATGATTCATTTATGACATAAAAGACTTAACCAAACTAATTTTAACAAAGGGGATTTTTTTTCGAAAGACAGTTAAAAAAAAATTTTGGGGTACCTACTATTTTTTAAATTTACTAATATACTATATGTATACTAAATATCGTTATAGGTATTACACGACACAGTTCGCCGTACGCTGTGTTTATGGAAAAAAATCGTGTACTAATCGGGTCCTTTTTAACGACGTAGAAAGGGTGACCTGGACTACCGGGTTTTAAGGAGAGCGGCTTATTACCAGTTACAAGTACACGGAGATAAATAAACAGCGAGACAAACAAACGCGAGTGACTACGCCGCGGGCGGCTACGTGCTCGCTGCTATACCAAAGCCGCAGAAAAATGTAAGTAATTGGTAGATAATAATTGACACAACAGTCGCCATTTCGATGTTTGTATATAGACGAAAAATGTCAGTTTGTTCCCCGCATCGTATCGGGTAAAATATTGTTGTGTTTTTTAACTTGAAAATGCCAACAGCACAACGAAGTCTCAATTTGTGCCTGTTACTCCATGATGGGACGTATCACATAACTGGTAAGCAATGAAAGGGTATAACAACTCCTCTGCTTACTCCTTCAAGGAAGCGTGATGTTGGGTAATATAATATGCCTAAAGATAACAAACTGGAAAATATTAGATACAGGGAAACTGCCCATATTACTAATTTCACTGCAATAGGTTATTATTAGAACAAATTGGTGTCAGTGTTACAATTTTATTTTGATAAGACAAGTCTTCCACTTCATAGCGAGCCAAACACCACTCATTAAAATCCCACTATGTTTCGTCAAACCAAGTACAAAAGGCAGGCTTGGCATTTAACGCCTCAAAGACACATCCATAGAGCGGCTCTGAACAAGTTGCACATTAAATGTGTGGCAAGTAGCCACTCGCCACAAAATACATTCAAGCGGAGCACGAACATCGGATGATGTATGACGTCACATCGAGAGGTAAGGCCGATGCGCTTTAGTCCCGCCCACTTGGTAATGGCGCGTGCGCATCCCTTTGTCTCAAGAAGCCCGTCATCTGTCATTGGCCCGCACTACACAATAGGGTTGCATACTATTGGCTAATTAATTGTTTGTCCATTTAATGTCTAAAAATTATATTCACTGGTATTTCGGATCTCGTACGCAATACACGTATCTCATAATTCGCTCTGCTTATTATTTTTATACAACCCCTACAAAATGTAACACGGTCTCGTTTGGGTATCAAGTATTAACTGATTGGCGATATGTTTTCTAATATGTGCTTTATGTTTTTCTTGACACAATTGTCAGATAGAACATGTATTTTGTGTGTTATTCCAGGCAGGTCCGTAATCGTGGACGCAGGAATCGTCGACTTAGGCGCAGACAAAATCGATACAGGGAGTGGCCTAACGACGATCAATTGGACGACAGCTGGCGGCGCAACAATAATATTATGTTGTGAGTCCAAATCTATGTTAGAAAACTCGTACAGTATCGAACCCGAGAATTGAAATCAGGACGTCTCATTCAGCAGTTCCCTTTGTAACCAGCCCCCGCCCAGCGAAACAGTCATTCTACATTCATCAGTCTCTTCTATATTTTTTTCTTCTTTTACGCTCATTCTTTTCTCTTTATAAACTTCCCGTAAATTATTATGACTAACATTTTATGTTTTCTTTTATTCCAGCACTATATTCGAAGAGGATGATGAAGATGATGATGATGATGATAATGACGATAACGACGGTAACGACGATAACGACGATAACGACGATAACGACGATAACGACGATAACGACGATAACAACGATAACGATGATAACAACGATAACAACGATAACGACGATAACGACGGTAACGACGATAACGATTTTACAGAGATACTCGGGGGTCAAAATATCGAGCACCAGCATGAGGAAGACATTTATAACGCGATACGGGAGGGAAATGCTAGGTTCAACGACGACCTGATAACGTATTCTTTTGTCCTCGGCTATATCATTCTACTATTCTCGCTCACCCGAGCCATAACAAATTTCTTCGCCTTTTATGATTATTAATATGTATTAATTACAAATATGTTATTTGTTCGTGGACATACATATGTACTCATACGTATTCCCATTTTAATATATCATTATGATTAAACTGTTATTTATTGACAATAGACAAATTTAAAGATATTAGATGCGACAAATACCATATTATTTTAATATCACATTTTAAATCAGATTAATAAAATCAGTGCACTAGCACGTGCTCCGGGCTTTCATCTGCGTATATATTTTCAAAGTAATTATCGATTGATGATTTTGTAGTAGATACATGAGCAAATACAAAATATCAGCTATTTTTCCATGAGCTATTAATAAGTATAATGGTTCCGCTGCCTGGCGCTTTACTACGAGTAGATATATTAAGCTGAGTTCAAATCAGTTTAATTTTACGTTATCTCCTAAACAAAGTTTATCTCCATGAAAGTGTATTTAAAATTTATGAAAATTTATTGGAATAAACATTTTGTTCGTAAGCTTTAATATGCCATGCGTTAAAATAATGTCATTTTAGTTTAAAATATTTATCATATCAACATGTCAACATGTATCATCAAGTTAAACCATACACATGTATCTGTAATCTGTATGATTAAAATAGTGAAAAATAAGCAATCACTTAGTACAAATCCTGCTCTTCACATTATATGTATAATTATGTCATAGTTTCATTTATGTCCACAAACTTAAAACTCTAATAAAATTATTATTATCTCAATCGATCGTTTTATTTCTCATTACCTCATTATATGAATCAATTTCTGATATTACGGACTCATAAAGACTACTGCTAACTAATTATTTAGCTAATCATCATAATAAATGAGTCGTACGTCAGTACTCGTAGCGCGTCGTAGCCACTACAAATACATTGCGCTACGATCTACGTAAGTAAGCTCGATCTATCGAATATGAACATAATGTATACCTTGACCGGAGTAAACAGACATTGTATCCATTCAGTATAGATTTTGAAATACAAAATCGACCAGGTGGGCAATTTAATAATCATTACCGTAAAAATACGAGTTAGACAAAATCTTTCAACCACGATATTTCTCAAACGAATTAATCGATTTTAATAATGTAGTTTTTGTAATTCATTTCTCAGTACAGCGACGATGAGCCTCATCGCTGTTTACAGTAAGATATGTCAACATTTGCCTAACTTGTGACCTTAACATATGTCACCCGACCAATCCATCTACAAATAAAAATGTAAATATTATGACTTAAATAATACCATTGCTCAATAACATTCTCCTATGCGTTAATACCAAGACTTCGAAGACCAAGATTTCGAATTTTTTAATTTATCTGCAAGAAGCAGTTGAACCGACTCAGCCCGGGATCATGGACTTTTAAAAGGAAATTAATAGCCAGTCATTATTAAAGGGATTTTTTTTAGTTACGGAACGATAAGTACATTAGTACGATATAAACTCCACTTCAAGATTCGCTTCAAAATAAAACTCTGGGTGTGATCGACAAACGAGATATAATAGTAGGGGAGCCCAATTAGCGGGAATTTCGGGATTTACTAAAGCGCGGCAGATTAACATACAGCGGGATACCTTTTACCTAGTTGAGTGCCTACACCAAATATGAATTCAATATATATGGCCGCCCGTCAAGGATAAAGGACCAGATTAGTAAAAAAAAATTATCATTAGGAATTCTCAAGCGCATCAGATTAAGGAAGGGGAGTTACATGCTAAAAAAGTTATACTCTAACAAACTGACAAATTAAGAGTGACGTTAAGAAGGGGGAGGGTTACACACTTGTAAAAATAACGTCATCTTGACATTCTCGAGCATGGAAAATTTGCTAATACTGCGCCTGCTGGTGCATCGATAGACGAGTAACTGCTAATTAATATAATTTGACATAGTAAATATTTAAGAGAAATTTATTCTACTGAATAAATTGTTTAGTTAAATTTATTGAGGATACTGCTGAATTAGGTATGTGTTTTCTCCAATGATAAAAAACACGTTATCAATTGAAAAATAAAATATTGTTAAATACTTTTAATTAATTTCCGTTACATATACGGTTTCTGAGGATGTAATCGAGTGGGAAGAGGAAGATAATTCTAGGGATGAAGATGATGAATTATAAAAATTTAATTTTTTATAATTATTTTCTTATAAATACAAATATTCTTTTGAAAATATATATACTTTTTTATTTGCATGCTATTACCTAACCTGTTCAATTAATTAAGTTGAATGATTTAATAATTCAAAATAATAAAAAAAAAACAGTTTTTAATTGTCAGATTAGGCGAATCCCTTGGGATAATCGTCAGGTTATAAGAAAGCACGTCTAGGACGTCAGGATGAAGCACATAATATATCTTAATCTGACGCGCTTAAACATTTCAAAATGGCGAATTTTTTTTGCACATTCTAATAATAGCTACGACTTTACGTCCCATCCAAATAGTCAGATTATCCAATGAGAGCTTTTTAGTTTCATTTTACATCCCTCTAGAAAATCTGACACCCTCGATTAAATTTTCTTTGTTTTATTTTCAACTCTTACTAACCCCCATTACGCAATCGATCAGATTAATATACATATACTTAACCTCCTAAGGTCCTTAACAACACTATGTGATTGTTTAAGTGTCTACTAGAAATCTGTTAAATAATATGTTATAGTTTTAATAATAATTTAATTATCGAATTGTAAATTACTTGACTAAATTTATAGAATATAGAAAACATAATAGACATAAGAATATAGAAGACATGTGCTTATCATATAAACATCATAAGACCTATGTTCACAAATAAAGATATTTGTATACGCATACCTAATTAAAAATACATAAGACATGGATACTGACAATATCTGACACGCTTGAGTATATCCATGCAACAGTTTTCTTTACATTTTTGAAAATCTATAGCCGCTCCCCCCACCGATGAAAAGGTATACATTATAGAACATTTTTTTTTACTTTATCATCTAAGCTTTACAACCAAATATGTAACTATGACGCTCGAGTAAATTCCCATTTAGCATCATGGGCTCCCCTACTATAAGCTCGCGATAAATACTGTGGAGGTATTACTCATGGCTCGTCGTTCATTTTTTATATGTATAAAGGCGAGACAAAAAGTTGCGTTATATAGTTCGTTGAAAATGGTTAGATAAAAATTTTATTTATAATGTTTTTGTCGTAAAACACGCAATGTTAACTGACAGATCATAACGGTATTGGGCTAATTCCTCAGGATAATAACATACGAACAGGCATTGCTATATATTTTTGCTTCAACAAACGTTATCGACATTTTAAAACACGACGTGACTGTCACTAATGTCAAGTCTATAGTTGTCAGCCGCAGTACGTCAAAAAGTGTAAAAGCTGACAGCGCGCAATATGTCAAGCTGACATTGCTTTGATTACAAAGGAAAATTTTTCAATATATAAAAAAAAATGCCTGTTTAAAAAGAAGAATTCTATGGCACTCCTATTTTTTCATAAAAAAAATTAATATTATCAAAATAAATGATTATGATAGAGACCATAACATGCTAGAACCGATACAAAGGAACGAGATAGAAAAAATTTTACAATTTCGTCCAACAGCATTCCGTAATATACAATCGGCTTGAAAAAACTATTACTTAATCAAAAATAAACATAAATAAAAAGTATGTTAGCAATGATGTTAATATTGTTTATAACGTTGTGTTGTACTTGACAGTGCGACCTAGTGCGCCGTGGTTGTGAAAAAATTTAATCAAAGTATTGATCGGATCCCGACAAACGAGGTAGAAGGGGTGATCTGGCCGTCTCGTGTGCTGTGGAAAGCGTTTAGTTACCAGTTACAATTAGACCGAGACAAATAAGGCGACCACGCTCGCGGAGTGCTATTATATTTGCAATACAACAGTTGGTGGTAAACATGTGAGTAATTAGTAATATGAATTCAATTAGATACAACAACATAAATAGTGAATTGTGTAAACTTCACTAATGACGATCAGACCAACTCGGGAAAAATTCATAATTTGTATTACGTATGTTACTTATTTCGAATCATTATATTAGATTATATTTTGTAAATGGAATAAATTAAATAATTAGTCTCAGTATAATAATAAGAGATTAAATGCAGACCGATATATTATTTTTATTAGTTTGCGTCAATCTTCTAGATCTTTAGATTTTTAGAATGAAGATGTTGCTTCCGGTTACTTTTTTATGAAGCATGGGTAGCAATACTGTTCATATGAAAGTAGAGAATGAACGCCGCAACAGAATACCTTCAATCGAGTTTACCAAGTGTCTTTTTTTTCAAGCGTGAAACGTGAGTTGTCACGTTTAACAAGGATATTAATATTACGGTTATTATATATATTATTTTACCACCACCACGGATATTAATTTCTGTCGATTGTTCCAGGCCGAACAGAAGGAGAGGTCGTAATAACGACATACACCTGTTCTTGAACATATATATTCGCGTGCTCTTCGGCGTCGCAGCCTTCTGCGGAATCCTTCTAGTTATTTATATTTATTACAGCATAACGTACATGTGGCCGTTCTAATTGAGCGAGCGCTAACAATACTGCTGCTTATTTGTTTTGTTTTATTTTCTAACAATATTGTATTGTACTATGTCGACATGCCCTAAAATCATATTCCGTAGATACTTCGTTCAGAAATAGCCAAATTAATTGATAGCGTATTGTTACGACATATTTCATAATCATAAACACTTTCATCGTTCCCCTGTTCGACACGGATCTCTTCTGAGAAGAAAAACAGTTAAAATCAAGTTGGATAAATACAGCAAGCTGGATAAATATGATATTGCATATTTCAAACACCTAAAGAATATGTATGTTTTCTAATTAACTGTTCCCGTCCGGTCACATATTTATTTTGGCACCAGTAGATAAGAGTTTATGATTAGTTATTTTAATAAATTGAACCATTAAATGTATACAGACAGAATTGGTGGATATTTTTGTTAAATATTTGTTAATGCTATGTAAATTTAAAAATGTACGCAGCGTCAATGAAAACAGTGACAATATACAAGAACATACCACGTGATTATGTATTTCAAGTATCTATTATATATAAGTTAATAACGAAACATGTAACACACAATTATCTATATGATTATATTAAATGAAAACGTGATCGCTCATAATAATATAATATAATACATATATGGTCATCCATCAATATTCGGTCCTGTAATTATACTGCTATCGAATTATTCTCTGAATAAAATATTTATTTGCTGAAAAACTTGTTTTTCTTTCATCATTCTTCATTATCGATGTCAATTTATAAACTTACTCACATTAACTTTTGTGAAATAATTATTTAGCTTATTAATAATAAGATAATTAATTTGAAGTACTATGTTACTATTATAAATAACAGTATGCAACAATAAGCACGAAGTCGTATCCCTTAATGCGTAGAGCAGCGTAGCCATAGCGCTACGCAGTACATCTCTATACTACACGTCATAGTGATGGGACACTAGGGGACTATGGACATGTCGGCACTTCTCTTAAAGACTACTAAATTTAATCGTATATTTTAGACACATATGATACTTTTAAATTACGTAAAACATTATTTATATATTAGTCCAGGGCAGATAATTTTTGGGACCAAAAGTAATAGTAACAGGATGAAACCCATTTGGAAAACGAAGAAAATACAACAAATATAAAAGGAAAAATAATTTACAGGCGATCTGAAGTCGGGAAGAGGGTATGGGTAAGCTTTTAAGGGTAAAAAACGGTTTATCGCAATTTCCGGCAAAACTACAAGTCTTATGAGAAAAACTTAAATGGAAAAGTTGTAGGTAATAAAAAGATGAACAACTATTGTTGTTACAATTTTTTGATATAACCTCAAAATTTATGCAAAAAATTCAAATAACCGAGTTTTTGGTTTTTTATATTTATTTGTACAAATAAATTATTTTTCGCCCGTAAATTATTTTTCCTTTTTTGTACTTTTGACTATTTTCAGAGGCATCGGCACTGGTCTATATCTTTTCCTTATACCTTCACTTACAATCAACAACACGAAACACGAATAATACGAACAATACACACGAATAACGACAAATCGTTAGTGGCATTTTCATTAAATACCTCGATACCTCATTCTCTAGTCGTGTCGTATCGATAGCTGTCAATATAGTGTGCTAAAGACGGTTATTAACCATCACCGCGCGATCTGCCATCGCAACATCCTTTTGTTTCGTTTCTTGCGATAAAATTATTGGGCTTTTTATAAAATAATTAGTGTTCGACCGAAACAGGTTTTTCAGTCGAAGCCGAAACCGAACTTTTGGCCTCGCTCTCAGTTTCGGCCGAAACCGAAACATACTTAAACATATTTTAAATATCTATTGCATACTGAAATCTAGTGTATTTTTAATTTTGCACTACTCATAATGCGAAGCGTAGTTAGTGTGTGCTTTACGATCACAAAAATTTTTACACATTTGCATATTATATAATATTCACACTGACAGTTAATAAGAGTTAAATTAAAATAAAAAAAAATCATTAAAGTACATAACAAATATATTCCATTTTTTTAATGTCATGAACAGTGGTTGGAATTGCGAAGCAATTCTGAGCGTTATTATAAACATGGATAATATGCCATTTGTCCCGCATTTATAAAATTCGGGACATGCATTTTAAATTCATATTCACTTATTGCAAATTAAAAACAGATTCATACTTTTTTGCCGAACGGAGCACGATAATTCACAAACACTTGTTGCGGTACGGCCGAAAAATTTGGCCATTTTTGGCCGAAACTAGGTTTCTTGGTCAAAACTGGCCGAAACCGAAACCGAACGGTCGATTACTAAAAATAATTATGAGCCAATGTTATTATTTTCAATAGCAATTTTATGGTAATCCGATTGTTCGATGTTCGAAATATTGAAGCTTTTCATTCCGATTTTAATCATTGCCGTGACAGGGTTGCCAGTACTATTATTTAGGCAACAGGAAGAGACAACATTTTTTTGATTTCGTCCTACGAGCGCTCTTTAAATACACGGCTGCGCTGTGTTCATGAGAAAATTAGCTGTTATTGATCGGTTATAATGTGAGGAGTCGAAGATTCATCTGAGCTTTTCGCGTGTGTTGATAAGTGGAATTAGCGGTGTCAATGCAAATAAAGCGATTAAATACGAAAGCTACGACGTAAACGATTTCGGTGGTAAATATTTTGCCGAAATATTTGGTCGTATGTGAATATTTGCCGTGAATGTTTGTTCGAAGAAACATGTGAGTAAATGATAGCAAAATATTAATTAACGTTGATGTCTAATATACACATTCGTGTAGGAAATCAACTTAATGAGATGTTTTACCGTGTAAAACTAAATCAAGTTTACGTAACATCAAGCTTGTAATCCCCAAAGGGGTAGGCAGACGAGTGTCGTTCACTCACACGTTATGTTACACGTAACATGGAGTAGGTGGTGAGTCTATTGCTATCTATACTTTGGGCTCAGATCAAGACTCTGAGCCAGTATTATAAATTTTTAGTAAAAATTTTTAGTTGAAATTTATTGTAGAAAATCAACAAATTTCTGATAAAAATTTTTGTTCCAAAATTCATTACAGAAAATTCAATAGTACCCGACCCTGCATTCGAGCCTAGGTCCTCTCAATCACCAGTAGCGCTTTGCAACAACTCGATCAACGAGGCCATGATGTTTAAAGCTATTTAACCAATGGTGAACATTGGACTTGATGGCAATACTTGTGATAAGTTGTCACTAAGGTTAACAGAGAAAATACATCGGAACGTACAAGGCAGCTTAGCTTTATCTAAAGTTTTACTTATAGTTTGCGATGTGCCTCCACGACCCTACGTAACTGCTCCGCGTTGCACCGATAAGAGATGAGACACATGTTTATTTCTTTTTTTTATTACAGGCTAGGAAAAACTTTCAACCTTAATGAGGATTGGTACCAGAAGCATAATACCCGGCTTACTCGAAAATGGTGGTTAAAGATAATGCTGATCTTCAATATTTTAATACTCGACGGAGTCTTAATCTATTACTTGCTTAAAAATTGGTTATTCTAAGTCATCTACCGCCAATTATACGACATTAACCGTTGACAATAAACTCTACATCCCTACTGTCCTTCTATATTCGTCACTCTCTTCATACATGCACAAGCCAAAATAAAAAAAAAAATGTAACACCTTTCAAATCTTGTAAACAGCCTTTGACAGCGTATATTATTAAATTGAGCTATAGATTAATTCACATTGTAGCCGTCCTTCTATTGTTTAGTTTGTGCTTTCAATATGTATAGTCGTCCTAATTCATTTCGAAATCACAAAATCGTTGACAATAAAATTAGTATGATTGTATTTATGGTACACTTTAAATAAAATATATATTCCATTAATTACTTACTTGTTTTATTATTGCCATGACAAAAGTATTTTTATTTCGCCTTTTCTGCTATAAATTAATAACTGAATTTTTTGACAATTTAAGTAATAAATATTTTTGACTTAATTGAACAGACAACGTTTTTTAGATATTTTACTCAACGCCACGAGACTTATGACCTTTTTACTGTACATTTAATTAGC
>DWME01006810.1:0-13229 GCA_018244795.1 Parelbella ahira ahira
CCCCATAGCGATAGGGGCTGTTCATGGTGGGTTCTATAACTTTTGACGCATGATGGTTTATTAAAGTTGTATATGACGTAAATGTTCATGTAATATTGGTCATACTTCAATATTAAGACTGTTCGTAAATTATTACGGTTTTTGTCCAACAGCGTTTTTGTTGCAGAATTAAAGTAAAGAAGACCTATAAAGTAATATACTTATCGCATGGTTTTTCACATGTTTTTCTGTGACAAATACACTTTAGCTGACTTAAAAAATCCTAAACCCATTTATTATTCAGATCTTCAAGAAAACGTCTATACACTTAAGTAGTCGTCTAGAAAACATTGTTTCGAGTTATTCATTTCACGGCTTCAAAATTAGAGTAGTCCATTAAATAGCCAATAGATCTAGAATGAATAATGGCGAGATAATTTGTCAATGAGAATCCACTGTTCGCTTCAGTGTGGCCGCCAGTGAGGCTGATGGATGCCCTCTCAGAGCGCGTCAGTCAGAACGCGGTCGCTGCCAGCGAGATATATTGCGGGCCCAAAGCTCGACCTTGTGGAACGCCGGCGGTACCACCATACTATTAAATATTCTAAGCACATACATTCATAACTAAATATCATAAGGTGCTCACTTGATCTTTTTCATTATAATATCGCACTTTTGTTTGTAGAAATACAGAAATCCCGAGATTAATAAACATAACCCAGTGTCCAAACATAACTGAATCTCCATACGATACTCTCGATACGGGTTTAATTATTACGTTTCCAGTATAAAACTATTCGGTTAGTTTGACGTGGGTTACATTTAATATGCGAATGCTAACAGTTTTGGAGGCGTTCTCGACTTGGGGCGACCGCAGCAAGCATCAGCTATGAAACAAGAACAAACAAAGTAATTAAACACTTCAAACGGGGTGAAATTGAAGCCGCGGCTCAAAGCCTGGACCAGCCATAGCCACTGGAGAGTGGAGTATTGACGCTCCAAGTCACACGATAATTCGACTGGAAACGACCTAATCTTCAGAGTACTTATCTTGAATAGACAAGTCTTGGCTTATAATAAATTCTAGAAACGAGAATTAGTCAATAATTATACACACACGTGATATTTTATACACACACATACAATTGTTATACACATACGCACAAATAATTAATAACAAGTATGTATATATTAACATTCTTCTAACCAAAATGTGACAAAGATACAGAAAAAACTTAAGAATAGTACAGTACCTACAGAAAGCGGCCTTATCGCTAACTAGCAATCTCTGCTAGGCAATCTTTTGCTAGAAAAGATAGAAAAAAACGCGTCACCGTAAAATGTTAGATGTACAGAAAACGTTTATTGCTTATAATATATGTGTTTATCACAATACTAAACACATAGGTATCTTCAAGACAGGTCCCTTACGGGATAGACAGAGGGTAACAAGTGCCAAATATCTCAACATTCACCGATCTTTTCATACATATATACCGATTTCGGGGATCTTCAGCTCTCCCATCAGGCAGTATCTGGCCTATATGATTATGATAGGCAAGCCTTGGCCTCTCACGGGAACTGCATCCACTAACATTTGCATCGTGGATGACAAGCAGCAAGAAATAAACGAAGCGGAGAAAAGTGAAAAGTGAGAGGGTTATAGGCATATTTACACATACGAAACCTCTAAATGAGAATTATTACTCGAACTAAAACAATTTTAAATCATTTACGCACAACTTCTCATTCTCAGACGAATTCTCCAGCAAACTGAATACATTAACAAATTAATTACTTTTTATACATGGATACAAGTGATTGCGAGATTTAACAATTTTAGCCAAAGATTTTAAGAATTAAAGCACAGGAAAATACATATTTACATAAACTTGCAAATATTAAAAAGAAAGCATTTAATAATTAATAAAGATTGTAGTTATACTGGTGAAAGACTGTAGATTTACTTATATATAGATGTAGTTTTATTGATAATGTTAAAAAGCCTACTTATCCTGTTCTTTAATTCCGTGTTGTATGCAACTCAATGTAAAATTCGCTGATGGTTAAATAGAGAAGCCTTCTAGAGTTTGTTATCTTATTATTACTCTCATTATATTTATAAGTAGAACAATTAGAAAGAATTTAGAACAATTATTTTTTTTAAAGACTTATGATTTTAACGCTATATACCTACATATGTATATGTAACTCGTACTTGATATTATTTTGTCGTCTTGCATTCATATCGCTTAACTTTTTGATAACGGTCAATTATTATTATTTATTCAATTTCATACGCAGACTATTTTTCTTACTACTCGTAAGTACATACATCATAACTTCAAAAATGTCACTATTTAGTAATAATTGGCAGTATAATTAAAAAGTCAAATTTACTTCATGTCATCTATATATATAAATTGTAACTTAAATTCGCTTTATTAACACTACGCAGTTTATAAAATAATACTATTGTTGAAAAAATGCACAAAGAAGATAAAAAAGGGAACATCACGCCTGTAATCCCTGAAGATAAAGACGTTGTTATCGGTTATCGTGCCGTTGTTCCAGATGTTAAATATATTGGCATGCGATGTCCAGACACAACTCGGGTACAGGAGTGACGGACGCCCGGGAGTTCCGGATGGAGTCCTAAGTGCTTCCACACACACAATCATACTTACATACACATCCACACCCGCATACACACACCCACACTCATACACACACACACACACACACACCCAAACTCACACGCACACAAATCAGATCGTTTCCGCATATCGTCGACCATCTATGACTGTGTGGATTAACACACTCACGTTATATACTCATAAGGTACTGTGACGTCTTAGATTGATAGAATCATGCTTCTATTGGCAAACTATACAATATTATGATTTTTGGCTACTTATAAAATGGCGCCAAAAAGATGTATAACAAAGCCAAAGAATTATACGTCATTGGTAATTCTAGCAGGATATTATGAATTAAGCATAATATATTTTTCTTTATTTCGTTCAATGTGATATAATACACCACCATCAAGCCATTCGGTTAGCCACGGAATTTCAGAATAAGGGTTAAGCTCATAGTCTAGTTGGGAAATAATACCCAAGTTGAAAAAAAATATTTGCTTCATATCATTGCATATATATTTCTTAAAAATATATTTATAATAGTACATAGAATGTATATCAATATACTAACATACATATGTATATATGTAAAGATATTAACTAGTACCTCTATTAAGAATAGTGATTCAGTTACACAAAAATATATCAATATTGAAACATATCTTCGGAATATTCGACGTAGATTATGTTACTCATACTGTCACATAAAGTTCCACGTCTCACTTCTGTCTATCGCAAGTATATTGCACTGAGTCAAAGTGGCATAGACTAAAGTCTAGCCTAAGCTTCTCTATCAATAGATCATCTGTGTTTGCTTCGGACGAAATTATTCATGCGCATATAAATCTGAATCTGGAGCACTTTGTTAATGACATATAACCCGTGGGTGCTAACTTGAGACCGTTATGGTATATATATCTAGTGCTTACGATGATCAAATAGCCTCCTGTGTTAATGTAAATAGGCTTTTACTGCTGTTCACAATCAAACATGACCGATTGTGACGTCATGCTTGCGTTCGGAAAGTCAGATTGCACAGATTTTGACATAAGGATTGCGTTCGGATAGCCAGACTCAATTGTACGAAAGAAAAAAACTTTTAAAATATAATTTCTTTTTTTTCTTTTTTTAGTTTACGGTGCTCTCTGTTTACTCCGTCAGTGACCTGGCGTGATGGTATAACAATAAAATGTGCACACTCAATTGCTATGGCTAACAACTTATTTTTAAACGTTACTCTTTGATTTAATTCGTATTCTGCCGCAAGCAAACCATCAGTACAAGCCAAATCGAGCTCTCAGTCGACCGTGACGCTTTCCACAACAATAGTGGCACCCGGATACATGTTTTCCTTTGTGTTATCGCTTTTAAGCCCTTATCAATGGGCGCTAGAAAAGTCTCCATTCCGATCACAAGAGTTTAATACTTGACAGATTTCTTTGTTAAAGTTTGGCAGCTGAAGGAGAACAGCCATGCCTTTTAGACCTCAAAATAGCAGTTACTACATAACTGTAGATTGTAGAAAAAATTTTGTAAAAATATACAAATTAAATTTTTTAACTTATAAACTTTTTTAATCACTGTTATTTGAAAACTTGTTTGTTACCTTTACCTAAATTGAACCATATTAGAATTAATACCACCGCGTGTTCAAGTTTCGATATATATATGTTTGAGGAAAACCGCGCGAAAACAAATCGTCAACACAAGTTCAATAGCAAACGGCACCGCAACTCACTAGAGATCGGCCAACAATAGCTGAAACCGGATGCAAGCTTCCCTTTGTATCGACGCTTTTAAGTTCTTTTCGATCACCGCCACCGTCTGACAAAAAATTCAATAAAACACTTTTATTTCATAAGAATAATGATAATATAAGTATAAACTTATAAAAAATGTTATACTTATTACAAGTAAACTTTAATATATACAAATAAAAACCTACAAAATAAATGAGGTAGCTAGTTGCCTTATAAAACAAACATTTCCATAAATTTTGGTTTTCCCAACTTAAAATTATAGCAGATTTAAACTTTTGGCACTTATACTCCTATGTTTATATGTAGTTAAAGTCTGTCGTCAAACTTAGCACCGATTTATATTGTCTGTAGTCTCACCAAATGTCAAACATCATAATTGTCAAAAGTGAAAATCGCGTCATCATGGTGTCGTCACAGTTTGTTAATCTTACAAATTATTTGATTGATTTTTGTGCTTTATGTATTAGTCATTAGTTAAATACAGCTACTTTAATGTGGTTCTCATTTTTAGTTGATTTTCTGTTTTGAATCTTAGTAACGTGCACATTTAAATTTTAAATACGTTATCATCAAATTTCGGCCACTGGTCGATGTGGTATATCATTAAAAATAAACGACACGTACATAAGCTATAATCAATTTGACTGAGGCAAATATTATGATACTCTATATCGAGAAAAGCAATATCTGAGTTGGGATTAAAATAATATTATATTACATCACATGTTTGGCGTTCTTTTAGAAATAGCTAAGTAAAAGGGACGGGGCATTTTGCAACGGTTAGTAATACCAGTTATGTGTAGCCTTAGGCAACGGGAATACGTGAAATATAGGGGTAGGAAAGGGTTTGGAGGTATTTTTAAAATGATGTAGACTTTCCAAGCAAAAATGTTCCTAAAATAAATCTCTCCTTTCTATTATTATAAGCAACTGTTACTGATGTCAGATCGATGCAGGTGCAATGGGAGATTCACTCAAGACTCCCCTGTCATGACCAAAAAGTACTGAAGTTGGTTGACGGCGGAATCAAGTGTTCGACATCAAGGAGATATATGACAATTGAGGTATATAATATATGTGTATTGTTGAAGTGAAATTTCTTTAAAATCGGCGTGAATTCAAACTCGATGAAACAACAGTAGAATGAGACGACCATATTCCTTGTCCACCTAAAGCGACAAGGACGCAAAATATGCTATCAAAGAGTAACTTAAAAGACACAAGCGTCGTTACTATGAAATTGACGATGTCAAGATGTAGTGGATTGTTTGAATTGTTTATGATTTGTAATACTGATCACGTTTTTAGTAAGGATATTTGTAACGAGACACTCCACCATAACGACGCAAGAACCATTGCCAAGATTAATTTAGTCTTTTTTCGCAAGAATAAAATACTTTCTTGTTTACACGAACAGTAACGGCTTGCAAAATACAAAGTTAGCTCCCATTTGCTTACTACTCCTTGTATTACAAATGTCATTCATCTTTATCTGCCGTTCCTTTTTCTCGTGTTTTTTGATATTTTTATAAAATTGCCTTTGACATTTCGGGTTTTTGCGGTCGCGCACTAAAGTACTAGCAATATTTTAAATTGACTTACACAAGAAGAAATTTTCGTAAGAATATGTGATAAATTATAGAATAATTTACTCAACTCATTAACAAAAATGACTCAAAGGTAGGAGGACTTGTCGGCTAAGTTGGCAACACAGCATTAATACGTATGCTTTAAATTTGTGAAAGTCCTACTAGGAACTAATGACCCTGCGGATTCCTATCCTTAACTGATTTGGCTAACATCGTCTACACCACACTGGTCTATTACCTACGTGTTTTTCCAGGCTTGTTCCAACTATCCGAAATTTTTAGTCCTCTTTGGTTTTTTGATGTCAGTGCTGAGTATTTTTATCCTCTGAATTATGAATACGATAGTGAAAATTACCCAATTTTTTCCCATCGTTTTATCCTTCGACTGTTGGACACGGGTCTCTTCAGAACGAGAGGGTCATTTAATTTGCCATAATAATAATAATCGGTCATATAATGATCATCATTACTAATTTTTTCTATATTTTTCCAAACAAAAAGAAATAATTGTGCAAGGATCTGCTTATTCCTTACATTTACTTATTTCTTACATTCAGCAGACATTCTAATATTGCATAACTTCAATGACTTTTCTTATAAAGCTTTAAGTGTGCTAGTGAATCATCTGTTTTCCTTAAAGTATCAGTTTTGCGGACTGTACTACAACTATTGAGGAACGCAAAGAGCCGCGCGGCGCCCCGCCCAGGGTGAATTTCATACGGCTACTATTTTTCCAAGGCAGGTACGCGGATGCCCTTTGTGCGTCGCGGGCTCCCCGCAAGCTCTTTTTCTCTTATTGTCAAGATTTTTGACCGGATAGGAGATCGATGACGTGCGCTGAATTCGCGAAACGGTTAAAAGAAACTTTATACTTTGTCCCTCCGTTTACGAGTGCATTCCTGTCCGTATATTTTATAATAAATATGGAATTTATCTTTAACGATATTGCTATTATATAGCTACGTCAGTTCAGGCAGTGATCACAAAGTTACCAATATATCTGTCCTTGTTAAAAAAACCATTAATTGATTTCAAATCTAATTAAATTTCAATTAATATGTAAAAACTAATTTAGTTGTTTTTTAATGTTTTCTCTCATAAGATATTAATACTTAACATTAAATATTTTACTTGTCGTGAATTTCATCAAAAACATCAATTAATTTATATTAAATAATTCGACAAGTAAAATTAATAATTTAAAAAATTCTAATAATTTAGGAATATTTTTAACGTAGGAAATTTGTCTCCATTTGCATGGAAATGAGAATATCAAAAGAAATACCGTTTTCATTTTAAGTTATGCTAATGATAATAAAAATAAGAGTCCCTTTTATGAAAAACATCGAATGAAATCCCGCCTACAGGATTGCGGGACCATTGATATGGATACAATCGTTAGAATAAAAAGCAGGTCGACTACAGGTAAAAGCTAATTATCCTGTAGGAGTTCCCGGTTCGAGTATTATGCGATAGAATCGCATGAATCGCTCGCTTGTATTTACGAGAGGGTAGGAGGGCTAACGACGTGCTGAATTAAGCCAACATTTTTTCTAAGTGGGCATAATCGTTTCCTACCCATATATATCGAGTGTCGTATATTTTACGATCCATACACCTCGAGGGCACTTCCAGGGGCGAGCATCCCCATCGAGTGGACGAAATTACCTCCATCGTGTTTTACAAACCGGCACTGGTATTAAATCAAAAACGATATCACCTCATCCTATAAAATATAAAGCGCCCGAAAATTTATCAATGCTCAATTTTTTCGTGTTCCATACAAAATTTTATTATATGTATATACGCGTAGTTTTTTTTTTCTTTTTTAGAATTTATACGGCATGCCTGTCAGCAAGGAGAACCGCGATGTATGTTTTTTAATCTGCGTTGATGTTTTCATTTTTTGTTTTCAGCCGCGGCTCAGCCTAATACAATAAAACTTTTTTATCTGTGGTTATAAAAAATATTGTCAACAATATGTAACAGAAAGCAGTGATAACATAGTGGTTAGGAATTCAGTCTCTCACTCCAGGAGTCCTGACTTCAAATCTACTCGTATGGTGTCGCACTTCTGTATTAAAATTTGTGTTTTAACAATAATTATCACTTGCTAACGGTGAAGCCTATCCCTTAAACAGTTTTTTTAAGTAAACTTACTGTTATAAATTATTATATTGCAAGTATATTTTAAATTACAATTTGACAATATTTTGTTGCAATGATTGTTCACATTACAATTTTAAAATATCGTATTGCAATGACTAATCAATTTAGATACAGTTTTAAAGTGTCGTATTGCAATGATAATTAATTCAAAATAAAACACAAACACAATGAAAACAGTGGTGAGATGAGCGGGTAAGCCGCAAGTCCGGGCGCTGACACAGCCTGACTAATGTCTCGCATTAATAACCCTTAATTAATTATTTGCATGTCCGAAGACCTACCGCCTCGTGGAGTTTCACTGTGAAATAAATTAACGAACTAAAACGTTTCACGCTTTGATGGAACACAAATGACGGAACGGTTGCGGTGGCATCTTTGTTTTGAATAATGATAATAGCGGCACATTTAAATGGGTTATATTCTGATTCATATTATCTTCTACCGCTCTGGATCCGGATTTTAAACCATTTTATACGATAGTTATGAGGATTGTACGGAAGAATGTGTACCTATGGATTTAAAAATGATTAAGTTTTTGTTAGGACCTTGTTAATTAATAAAATATTATGTCTGTATTTCCCCGAAGGGATGAGCAGAGCAGTCTAGTATTCCCAATTTTCACCAGTTATGTTATACGTTCTATGCGATAAGGGTGAATCTACTGGGATATATACTTACCTCGATCATATGAAAAAGACTATAACTAACGTTGTTTGTATATCAACAAGTTATTCAATGTTTTTATACATATGTTCTTTCTCTTTTTTTGACTCTTTCATCATTCCGCTGTTGGCACGCGGGTCTCCTCTCATATTGAGAGGGTTAAGGCCACAGTCTGCCACGCTGGCCAAGTGCGGGTTAGCAGACAGTATTTTCTGTGTTATGTGAAAATTTTCTGTGTTATTTTCACTATGTACAATATTGTGAAGTAGATAAATACATTAATTAATATATAGTCTACATTTAGTTATAATTAGTATTACACGTTTTTCAATAACAACAGGAATTGTCTCGCATTTATAATGTAGAGTATGTAAAATGTACACGAACCTAAAATAAATAGACCGAAATAGAACAGGTACTAATTCCTACTAACTGCTCTCATATTAACATGTACATATGTAGTATGTACTAACCAAGCTAATTATGTGAAACGTCCCGATTAATTAAACCATATTTATCAAAACATACACTAACTGACACTAAGTCCTATTCTTATAGTCCTATTCGAAGTCCATGTCTATAGCTAACGGTGACGACGAATAAGATTAAATAACACTAACAGCACTGCAGTCCTGTTCGAGGTCGGAGTCTATGGGCAGATGTCTATCGTTTTAACGCTCTACTCGGCATTCACGGAAGGCGCAATTCTAGAGCATGTGGCTCTAGACTTGCAAATATCACAATTTACATTTAAACATCTCACCTAAATCTGGTTTATTTATTTATTTTTGTGTAACACCGTAAAATAATAGGTGCGAGATTGTTATAAATGCCTCATGCCTCATGGTAGTCGCAAACGTCACGGTGACTCACAAATACACTTATAAAATCAACATTATGTTGAGCAACTTTGGAACGTAAGCGAATGAAAATTCGACAAGCTTCAGTTCCCATTTGGAAAAAGACCAGTGTACAACTGTGGAGTGATAGAGGTGACGACGATGTTATAATAAAATTAATAATCGACTTAATGTAGTTACTTTAATGTCAGAAGCGATGCATCCTCCGAAACAAAGAAGTTCTGATTAAAATTTCCTAGCGGCTTCCATCCATCTAGGGATTGAGCATGTCCAATCCGTACTCCACATCGTTCTGTTCAGTCAATACATGTAATGTATTTTATTTTACTGATTTACCATAAACAGGAAAATAGGACGGACCTATGCCAACTGGAATTTTCTACTAGTCAACTCGGGGTCAGAGTGAGAATATTTAATTGGCGTCAACAACAAAATTGTACAAAAAATAAATGAAAATGAAAGATGAAAACACTTACGAACAAGAAAAATATACATACATACATGATACAAATATATGAAATACATATAACACAATATATATAACGCCTCCAATGCAATTTATCCAAAAGCGCCTTAAATAAAGCACAATCTAGCGCAATATCCTCGTTGGGTCCTCGCTAATATCCTAATCACCGGTTTATATGCATTATGTTGGGATTATGATGAAATTATTTAGCGCCACGATGTACGTTAATTAGGCATCGACAAGCCGAACGAGGTGTGGGCAGCGGCTGGCTGATAACGGACGTGTAATCCGATAAAATATATGTACCTATTCCCCCAGCCGCTCGTTACTTGTAATTACTTCCCGACATGGTTTAGAGACGTGCACACAGGAAAAACAAAATGTATTTTTATCGCTACTAGCGGTCAGGTGTGGGTAGAAATTCAAGTGTTGTTCGTTAAATTTTAAATTTGTACGTTATTGATGTTCTTTGTTAGATCTTGTCGTTTGTCGACTGTTGGTTATTGTAAGTTAAACGGTTATTAAGATTCCTATGTTTAAGAAGCATAACAGATTTGTAAGAATTTAGATATTCGGCACTTGGTGCTCCCTGCCTACCCCGTAAGGACTTGTCATCATGATCTAATAATAATGTCTAAGACTACACCTCTATAAATCTTACTCAAATACTATCTACTGTTTCAGTTTAAACAATTATGTTTTTGACATTGACAGTATGAATTTAAGCTACATTTTTTTTAATCTATCAATTTATCTATATTTATTATTTTTATACGCTAAAAGTTAACAATTGAGTAATTAATCAGTTTTATATATATGTTTGTTATATACGGTGGAATATTTTTTCAAATAGCCATACCACTTTCAAAACCAAATTATACAAAATGTTAAACAATTAGTTACATAAAAAATACAAAATCACGAAATTAGGCTTCCAATCCGCCTATTTTGTGCGTATACTGAACAATATATTATGTAACTTTGCCTTTTTAACAAATCACATACAAAACAACCGCACGATAAACACGAAACAAAAATATTCACAATTAAATGAGAACCGATCCGTCCATTGAACAAACCCACATACGCAAACTCGCCCTCATATAAGTATTTACGAATTCATTTCATTGGAATCTCTAAACAACGGTATTCGAGTTCCCATTGGTATTTCAACAAAGCCTGAAGTTGTAGAGGTATACGAAATTGTTTACAAAATTCAATCCTAAAGCTTTGGAGCCAGATTAAATCTAATTTCGACTTGAAGGTAAGTCTGAAATAAGTCTTCATAAAACCGGATCCCTTTGATTTAACCCTTCTCGAAGTTAGGCTTGCTGATTGCCCGAAAGTTAGTCTTGCTTGTTTTTCACGCTGTCCTTTTTCTTTCGTCTGTAGAAAAAACAAATCGAAAACGAGCCAGCAAGTAATGATTTAAAAGTGACTTCAGGGATCCGAGGCTACCGAGCCCAGGTTTCTGAAAGGTATTTATCTGAGGAACGTTCGATTCGCAACATTTTAAATTAGGTATATTTTTTAATTATATTCTCCTTAATTTTATTTTTTACGTTTTGGGCAAAGACGTCTTTTGAGTTGTCTATGTTTTTAGAAGATATGGACCTTTGAAAATTTCTTCAAAAGGCTGTCTCTTACAACTAATTTTCCTCTTTTCGATATTCCAATATAAGACCAATTTGGTAATTAGCTACAACATGTGATGCGTAGTGAAAGTCTCAATAACTAAAAAGCTGTATCAATCGGCCTACGATGATGAGATGCATTCCTGTAGTACTTGCCGAATCATTATCTGATAATACGAGGTCATTAGATACAACGGGTTTTATCTAAAAAGAAAAAACAATTCAAATCCTACAATCCATTCAATAGCGTGTGGTCGTTAATCAGCCTAGTCTAGTACTCTCTAGTTTTGAAAAAAAAAATTGTGAACGAAATTTTCGCAAACGAAAATACGACCAAGTTTCACGTCTCCACCTGGATAGGAGTTCGTTCATTTTTGTAACGCTTCATTTGCAACGTAACTTTAAGTTGTTCCGGGCTTCAAATTTCCTCAAACGACCCTAAGTAAGCAGTTCCCATTGAAAGTTTTCAAAAATATTCTCGCATTGTTATGAATTTCGAAACGTATTATTTTGGAAATTCAGTTCAACAGTGCAAAGACAACGTTAATGATAAAAAGGAAATATTACCTTGAAACTGCGTTGTTCTAATTATAAAAGAATGAAAAGAAACGTAACGTATCTACACATCCAAAGAACAAACGACAAAACGATGGAAAGTTATTTTTATTCTTTTGTTTCCGACTGTCCAGTAACTGTACAATTTCGTATTAATTAATTTTGTTCTAAAATGAGAACACATAGAGAAATTTGCTCATCTTCTATGATAAAAGCGGGAACCGCACGGAAACGTAGCCATATTACAAATCCCCCGTTATTAAAATTACTTGGCAGATACAAACATGCTTTTTGTACTCGTGGCTGGAAATCGTAGTTACTATGCACGCTATGATATTCCTTGTTTTATTTTGTTATTGCAACGTTACAAAACTGATGCGTTATTACAGAAAATATTATGAAACGATGTGTTCTGAGTTCTCTAACAATTAGCAGACGTTATGTTATAACAAGGGACGATCAGTAATCCAGTCGCGACAGCAATTAGTCATTCTAAACGATAATATGCAACTTCGAACATAAATGGACCACTCAGAATACTGAATTCTATTATCCCGAAGCTCCCACGAACGACTATGATCAGACTTCCTGATAATTCCTATTCTTTTTTGTCAGTCACTTTTTTAGCCCTATAATAAAAATAAATAATAATAATCGACCCATTTGTCATTCCACCTTTGGAATATGGGTCTCCTCTCATATTAAGAGGGTTAAGGCCATAGTCTGCCACGCTAGCCAAGTGCGGGTTGGCAGACTTCACACATCTCAAAAAATATATTTTTTTTTTAATTCTAAGGTGTGCAGATTTTCTCACGATGTTTTCCTTCACCGTTAGCAAGTGATATGTAAACTTAAAACGCACTTTTTATAAAGAGGTGCGCGCCATGGATTTGAACCCAGGACGCCCGGAAT
>DWME01006811.1:0-13228 GCA_018244795.1 Parelbella ahira ahira
TAGCTATGTGACCTCAACCTGGCCACAAATTGTACTAGGTTAAGCAGACAGCTGAGAAAAATACATAAATTGTCAATAAATATAGTCAGCATAAGCAGCTATGGTCAATTTACTTAACAATTTGAGTGCCAACCAGGCACTTCTCCATGGAAAACATAGGCCTTAAGTTTAAACATTGCTTACCGTAATGGTGATAGAAACCATTTTGAGGTAACATTACAAGTATTCTATGATGTTCTATAAGGTGTGTGAAGTCTCCCATCCATACATAGTCCTCATAGTAAACTACAGTTTTCTCTCCCCATTCTTGGTAGTGACTCAATTTCAATACAGGACCAATTAAAAGGTTGACAATGATGATTTAGTTAATATAGTATTGTGGCTTAAAACATGTTGTTATTTCGCAAATATGTGATCTGGGTGGAAATAGAAACCTCAACCCACAGGTCAAGAATCAAGAGTAATTAATCAGTAGTCCATCAATCCGTTCTGAACTTTATTATGTATTCAGGAGCTGGGTTCCATAACATTCCTTGTCCCCAAGCAAGCCCTAACCTCCTCACTTCGTGTAGTCCTCGTATAGACAATACTTCAAATCTGTTCTCAAATAGACAAGTTTCTGTAACATGTCTGCTTGTGCATAATCAAAAACCTCTAATAGTGTTATTTTATCTGATCCTTTAGTCAATATTATGTAATGTTTTTCTCTTAATATCTGGTCAAAAAAATTTGTTGTTTAGATTCTTTAGAAGAACAGGCAATGTGTGTATTAGTAAAAAGTGATAACACTGATTATATTTTTAAGAATGATGAGGCCAGAGGCGATGAAAAAATTTTGCTTAAATAACGTAACAATGTAACCAGGTGTGACCTGAAATCCCTGAAGAGGTATGCAGAGGAGTGTAGTACACTTGCATATTTCACCAGTTATGTTTAAATCCCAAGGAATAGATGGTGAGCCTATTGCCATACACCCGGCACAATTCCAGACTCTGAGTCACTACTAGAAATTCTAAATTAGAAAAATCCAATAGAACCCAACCTGGGATTTGAATCCAGGACCTTCATTCCTTCGACCAACAAGGCAATCAAATAACTTACAGGCAGGCTTAAATAACAATATCACATTAATACAGAGGAGAAGAATTAAAAAATTGAGGCAAAAAGACATCTAATAATATATTATATATACGTATCTTTATTCTTTATATTAACTAATTTGGTTTTTATGTTAAATTTACTGATGAGCTGATTGCAATGTTATAATGGAGTACTTGAAAATAATGTTCTCTACAAATTAATAGCAACATTCTGATTTCATAAAAATCTATTTAACAAAGCACAATGACCGAAAAAATGATTATAGAATATTTGTATAGTAAATGTATCGAAAAAACGATTATAGAATATATATATAGTAGATCTTACTTTATATTTGTTGTTTCTAGTAAAGGTGTCATCTACTAATTTATCTGTCACACCTTATGAAGCAAAATAAAGTACTATCTTGGTGGAACAACTGGTTACAACACAGTGACATTTTATTCTTGATTTTATCTAGATAGACAATTCCAATTTTTCCTAAATCTATTAATTTTTGATTACAGGGAATTTGGCTTCAGCAAAGATGATGAATCCACAATACCCCCCACCCGGGCAGAATAATAATGCATCAAACAATCCATTGAGCTTCCCCCCGACTTCACAAGATTATAATGGTGTCCATAATGCTAACATATTCAGTCAAATGCCACCTAATGGGCCCCAGTTGCAACATAACTCATATAACCAGTCTGATGTGGCACAGAAGATGCAAAGCATGAATTTGAATGGGCCTCAAGCACCTTTAAATATACCTCCATCTCAAGCACCACCTGGTCAATTACCTCCTGGAGGTAACTTCCTCCCACCCACTTCAAACTATGGCACTCAAATACCTCCAGGTGCCAAGTCCCCTAACTTTCAGCCTGGAAGACCTCCAATGAGCAGTACTCCACAACAATTCCCACCTTCAATGGCCCAAAGCCAGCCTTCAATGCCACCTTCTTCTACTCCTACACCAATTTCATCACAAAGCTTTGGACAGATGCCTCTACCAAACCAAGGTAATAATGCAGATCAGAGAGGATTTCAAGGACTGGGTTCCATACAGATGCAGCAGGGGCCACCTATGAATCAACCTCATTTAGCAATAGGACCTCCACCTGGTTTTGGACCAATCCAACCACAGGGATTGCAAACTCAACCTCAGCTTCAATCGGGACTTCCTCCCCAAGGTATGCAAATGGGGAAACAAACCGGAGTGCTCCCATTAGAGCAATCAAAAATTGTGCCACCACAAATAGGTGGACTGCCACAATCTAATTTTCCCACTATGATACCAACAAGTCAGACTGGTGGATCCCAGCAACCTAGTTTTTCATCTATGCCACCAGCAAGTCAACCTACTGGAACTTCTCAACAGAATCAATCCAGTGTCCCACCACAGATTCGGTCAAGTCAACCAGGTGTGCCTCACCAAGGCCAGATGCTTTCTCAGCCGGCATTCACTCAAAGTCGTGGGCCTCAAGCAATGCCATCAATGCCAAATCAAGGAATGCAAGGACAATCCCTTGCCATGCCTGGCCAAGGGGTTCCTCCTCCTCCTGGTATGCAAAGTCAAGGACCTATACAGTCGGCCAACTCGAGAATGGCGCCTCAACCAGGCCAAATACCTGGACAATCTGGCCAAATGCTTGGCCAGACAGGTCAGATGCTAGGACAGCCACCTTTACCAACAGGCCAACCTGGTTTTCCTGCACAGCCAAGCTTACCACCTAAATTAGGACAACAATCTGCTCAAGGAGGCATACCGCCACAGCCAGGGTTGATTCAGCAACCTGGCCTTCCCCTACAATCTGGCATACCACCTCAACCAGGGATGCAGCCATCCCAAACACAATTTAATCAACATCAGACTATGCCTGGTTTGCCACACATGCCTCCACCACTTTCCCAGCAAAGACAGTTCCCTGGTGGACCTCCCACAAGTCAACCTGGATATGGACTAGCACAACCTCAGCAAAATATGCCTTATCCTGGTAAGCATTCATAAATCTACTAATGAATACACCCTCTACATACAAGAATCAGTATTTGCTCTGATACATTTAAAAAAACTTTTGTTTTAAGTAGCAGACATTGCTGAGCAAACAAATATATTAACAATGCCTTTCATTATCTAAGTATCTTTAATAAATACCAAATGGATATTATTTGGCTACACAGATGTGAAAGTAATTAAAAGAATCAATTTCATTTATAGGCATGCCACCAATGAACCAACAACAGATGGGCCAACAGCCTCAAAGCTATCAGCAGGGTGGTTACCCTCCATTCCCACAACAGCAAGGCTACGGCCAGCAGTTCTCCCAGCAGCCCCAACAAAAGCGATTGGACCCTGACCAGATGCCCAGCCCGGTAGGACTGAATTTTGCATAAATTGATACATCATTTATGAACTGTTCAACATTATCAGCCCTTTAATCTTTGCTTTTGGACATAGATCTTTTTTAGAATTAAGATGATTAATGGCCTAGTATTTATATAGGATAATCGCTGCACTATTCCGTGATATGTGAACACTGGGCTTAGTAGCCGTTTATGATACCCACATAATATATTCAGTAATTTTTCATTTTGTAATATTCACAAATACTAATATATGTATGCATAGAAAAGGAGCTGAGATGTACTATTTTTTTTGTTTTATGAATATTGTGTGCCTTCCGGGTTTGCTGGATTACACATCAAATTTCATCAGAATTAAACAAAGTATCTATTGTATGTCTCTATAATAACGAAACTATAATTTCATGTGAATAAAATATAATCTACATTCTTTCAGATCCAAGTGATGTTAGATGATCAGCAGAATCGAGGTGGAGTCTTCTTAACCAATGAAAAGGGGCTTGTGCCACCACTAGTTACCACAGACTTTGTGGTTGAAGATAAAGGGAATGCCAGTAAGTACTATATTTCATGTAGCGTAAACTCAGAATGAAAATACAGCCCACAATTAATGCTTGAGTTAGGTATATTTATAAATATAGTTTCGTTAGTTTAAGTGATGGGAATGAAATGTTTAGAAAATATCTCAAAACTTATCACTTTTCAAGGTAAAATCTGAAGATGTTGCTGCGATATTGAATAATATTATAAATATGAAATAAAACAGTCAATAATTTATGATGAGGAATAACATAATGTAGATTTTGACTACATTTTTTAATACTCCCAGGTCCCCGCTACATCAGGAGTTCAATGTACAGTGTGCCGGTTACTGCTGATCTTCTTAAACAGACATCATTGCCCTTCTGCCTTGTTGTAAGTGTTTTCATTCAAGTTTTGTTTTCCTAAGAATTTGTTTTCCAATAAAAAGAAGCCTTATAGAAAGAAACTTCTATTCATAATCCAATACTATTGGTCTAAAAGATTTAGTAAGATGAGTGGACAAAACAAAAGAGTTTCCAAACATAATTTCCTTAAGTTCCACATCATGCACGTAATATTAATGAATTACTAATTTCAAAAACTACTAAATGCAGTACAGACTTGTAGATAACCATTACCAAGGAACCATATTCACAAGTCTCTATTTGCACGAAACATCTAATTTGATATAATTCATCAATCATATTTATTCATTGTTACATTACTGATCACAGATATCTCCAATGGCGGAACCAGTAGGTTCAGAACAAGAGCCCCCACTACTGGACTTTGCAGCTCTCACAGGGTCACCAACCATGGGTCCTGTGCGTTGTTCCCGCTGCAAGGCTTATATATCTCCAAGTATGAAGTTCATTGATGCTGGCAGACACTTCAGATGTGCCTTCTGCAAGGCCACCACGGAAGGTGCGTTGATTTATTTAATCATAGCCGAGTAAAAGTATGCTTTTCTCCATTAAAACAATAATAAATGTCAAAAATAATTAATATGTAATATTCATATATCTTTACACTTTTATTAATTGTCTGTAATCATTTAATGAAATTTTTCTCAACAGTACCAATGGAATATACACAATATATCAATAGCATGCAACAGTATGGTAGAGTGCCGGCTGAATTGGCCCTTGGAGCGTATGAGATCGTCGCTACTAAGGAGTACTGCAGGGTGAGTTAGAAGCACCAGTATTGTTGTTACTGTAGAGATGTGTAATTAATACAGAAGGATTACTTCATATCATCCGTCCTTTACAAATGGAAAAAGCATTTTTATCATTCCTATTAATTGCAGTTATGGAAAGAGTTAGATAAGTTTGTACAATGTGGAGTTAGAGTACCTATGAATATTTTTAAACATATTGAACATTACAATTCCTATTTATCCCACATTTTTATTACAAGTCCTTAATGGCTTATAAAATGTATATTTGGGCGTTTATGATCCCAACTAAAAGCAGAAGAGCCAAAGAATTTGTGTCCAGAAAATGGACAGTGGAAATATTGATCCTCAATGCACCCATAATGTATAATAGGCCCAACATTTTGTGTATATGTAGGTATGTGCATTGAATAGCCAATTATAAATAGGTTTATTAATTGTCTTGTTGCCTTTTTAGTAATCTTATTGTATTCTTTATTTATACAGAATAATACACTCCCTAACCCGCCAGCTGTAGTGTTTGTCATCGATGTCTCCTACAATGCAGTGAAGAATGGTTTGGTGCATACTATTTGCGAAAATATCACAGATATTATTATGGTTAGTTGTGTGAAAATTAACCAATTCATTGTTATTTCACTATATGTATTATTTGTATCACTAATAGAAACCCTATGGTCTGTGATTGATGCAGTATGAAAGGAAATGTATTAACACTGTCTGTTAAATAATAATTGATAATAGAATGACAGAACAGCTTTATTGCAAGTGAGAGGTAGAATTGGAAGAGGTAGACCCCAACTTAAGTATTTCTTTCACTTTAATGAAAATACAACGGAAGTACAGGGTTAGTCAGTACAGAAGTTGTGGCAATCGTTAATTCCTATCTACCCCTATCAACTATGCTATATGAGACAACAGCTATTGGATAGTCTTTACTGGAGTAAATGTAATGCGGCATATAGTGTGATAGACAACATATATTAATCTTAAATTTTTTTTTTCAGGCAATGCCGAAGGATGAACAAACCGGCAAATCGTACACACGAGTTGGTTTCATCACATACAGTTCCACAGTTCACTTCTACAATATTAAGGTATTTAATATCTATAGCTCATAATATCTTATTAATGTGTTATATTATGTGACATTTTTTAATACATTTGATGAATTGTATATAAAACGTAACTGGTACATTTCTATCCTATACCTATTTTGCTGATTTTCAAAAGCATATTAATCGATTACAATGTAATGTGAAGTTTTATAATATTATTTACCAATTCATTGCAAACAATCTGAATTACTGAAATTGGCGGTTTTCCGTCCCCAGGGCACATTGGTTCAGCCTCAGATGCTTTCAGTGGGTGATGTGGGTGATATGTTTGTTCCACTGCTGGAAGGCTTCCTGACACTGCCAGAAGACAGTGGGCCCGTACTGTCCGCACTGCTGCAACAACTACCACAATTGTTCCAAGACAATAAGGAGACTGAGACTATTCTCTTGCCAGCTGTTCAGGTTTGTTTAATAATAAATACAATAATAGTCCAACTACCATCATTTCGTTGCATGTAAATAAAGCAGTCCAAATAATGTATTGTGCTGAACCAAATATAACATTTTTTGTATCTTACAGGCAGGTCTTGAAGCTTTAAAAGCCGCGGACACATCAGGACAGCTGCTCGTGTTCCACACATCACTTCCAACGTACAACGCGCCCGGGAAACTTATAAATCGAGAAGATAGAAAACTCCTTGGCACAGATAAGGAGAAACAAATTTTGAGTGAGTTTCTTTTATAGAATAAGCGTGAGTATTCAGTTTAATCTTTCATATACATTCTTTAAAGTTAGGTAAGTTGAAAATTACGCTCTGAAAGCTTTAATCTTTAACACGTAGTATCTATTTCTACCATTAAGTGGCAGTATTTTGAAGTTCGTATAGCACTTTGCTATGACTATAGATAACGTAACAATAGGATTAAAATTGATGTCTTAATATCAAAAGTACATGTATGCACATGTTTTGATGTAGGGCAGGTAGGATGTGTCTTTATGGTATTTACAATATATATACAAATTATACATATGTTATTCTAGTAACATTTTTGACAGATGTATATATGTTATTTTTCTTCTTTACAGATCCACAAACGACAGCATACAACGAGTTGGGTCAGGCGTGCTCGGCGGCCGGGGTGTGTGTGGACCTGTTCGTGTGCAACAACTCATATGTGGACGCGGCTACCATCGGTCAGTTGGCAAGACTCACCGGTGGCCAGCTTCATAAATATACATACTTTACGGTAAGTATAGTAGTAAGCTATGCCTACATATGTAGGCTAGGCTATACTCGGTAAATGTCGCTGTGAAAATTGCAAGTAGAAAGGCGGCAGTATGGCGGGCATGAGATGGGCACGAGGTGGGCGTGAGGTGGGCGTGGTGTAATGCGTGCGTGCGTGCGTGCAGGCGGAGACGGACGGCGCGCGGCTGGCGCGCGACGCGCAGCGCGCGGTGGCGCGGCCGGCGGCGCGCGACGCCGTCATGCGCGTGCGCACCTCCACCGGCGTGCGCGCCACCGACTTCTACGGACATTTCTTTATGGCCAACACCACCGACGTCGAGCTGGCCGCCATCGGTGCGAACACTTACCACCTCTATAATTGCTATATGATAACTGTGTACGCAGCAGAGATTGATTAAAATCAAGTCATCCCCAAAAAACTTCCCCAATAATCATGTTTCCCCATTCAACAGATAGCCTAATCAACTTCTTAAGTATCTTTAAACAGAAGAATAGGACATTTTAGATTTCAAAAAAAAGCTGGAATATTTCCACTTCTTTAAGTAAGATGCAAAGACTGAATTATAGTTCCTATAAGGTTACCACCATTTCTTACAATCATCAATAATGCAATGCAATAACATGCAAATAAGCGAGAGTATTGTAAAATATTACAAATTTTTGCATAATACTCCCCAGATGCGGACAAAGCGATCGGAGTGGAGATAAAACACGACGACAAGTTGACGGGCGAGGACGGAGTGTACATCCAGGTGGCGCTGTTGTACACGCGGTTCTGCGGGCAGCGGCGCTTAAGGGTGTTGAACTTGGCGCTGGCCGTGGCGCACCAGCTGGCCGACGTGTACCGGTCCGCCGAGCTCGACACTACTATCAACTTTCTCACGAAGCAAGGTGAGTGAAAGAGCTAACAGTGTATTGATATTTTATAATTGAACATTTAGTGTGTTATGTGTCAATGAAATGACAGAGATATTGTATAATCAGGACATCGCTACCGGGTCAGGCAGAGAACAAACAGTGCCAAATATCTCTATCTAAGTCATGCTTGTTCTAGATTCATCACACTATTTCAACTTAGTTCATAAAAATTCGCCTGTTGTAAACATTAACTAAGTGGGCCAATTCAAACAACTTACAAACACTGTCAATTTCGTTAATAATTGACAGTGTTTGTAAGTTGACAGTTGACTTATTGGAGGGATTTAAATACAACAGTTGACTTATTGGAGGTTGTACTTATTTGAGGTTGCACTGAGACTTATTGGAGGTTGGACTTATTATATTAAACAAATAACAGTTGACTTATTGGAGGGATTTAAATACAAGTTGTTTAATAAAATCCCAGAGCAATATGAAGTAATGAGACTGTGTGTGTGTGTGTGTGTGTGTGTGTGCGCGCAGCGGTGTGGGCGCTGCGCGAGGCGGCGCCGCGGCAGGTGCGCGAGGCGCTGTCGGCGCGGTGCGCGCGCTCGCTGGCCGCCTACCGCAAGCACTGCGCCTCGCCCTCCTCCGCCGGACAGCTCGTGCTGCCCGAGAGCATGAAGCTGCTGCCGCTCTACACCAGCTGCCTGCTGCGCTCCGACGCCATCGCCGGCGGTACCCGCACACCCTTCTAGCCTAATACTTTATAGGACTGACCAAAACTTTATAATAAGTGGTCCCTATTATAGACTAACGTAACAGTAGATACCTATTAGTGTTTTGTGGAATTTCCAAAAACTCTACATGTAAACTTTAAGATTTTTCATTATAATTCTGTCTTTTACACTTCTTACATTTCATTATTATATAATACACAAGTTTATGATATTTCATATTGTAAAAACTGTTTTCACTGTAAATAAATCTTATTATTACTATAAATATAACGTATTCCAATGTACGTATACGTGGTGTACCGTAGGTCCCGACATAACGTGCGACGACCGCTCGTGCGCCATGTACCGCGCGCTAACGGCCGACGTGGCGCTGTCCGTGGTGTACACCTACCCGCGGCTCCTGCCGCTGCACGTGCTGCCCGCCGCCGAGCCCACCCCGCTGCGCGCCTCCATCGAGAAGATGCACGACCAAGGAGTGTACCTACTGGGTTAGTACTAGGCTTCTTATTCCCGAATCACTATCAGAAAATACTTCTTCAACATAGGTTTCACGACATAACTTAAGTATAACACACGCTAATACATAAAATTAAAAAAAAAGAAAAACAAAAAACAAGCAAGGTACATCGTGCATTTCTGACGTGTATAGGTATATATATATTGTTTACTGCTGCTAACTCGTTTTTACGTCTGGTGTTGTTCGAATTTCCATTCGATTACATTGGTACATCGATTAGTTACATATAATTCAGAATTTATCAATAAAGACGAAAGTTAGATGAGCGTCGCGCGTCCCGGAGCATGATAGCGAGGTGTGTCGCGCAGAGAACGGCGTGCACATGCTGGTGTGGGTGGGCGCGCAGGCGCCGGCCGCCTGGGTGCGGGACGTGTTCGGGGCGGGCGGGGCGGGCGGCGCGGGGGGCGAGGTGTGCGAGCTGCCCGCGCTGCGCTCGCCGGCCGCCGACGCGGTGCGCCGCGTGCTCGAGGACGCGCGCCGCCGCCGCCGCGTCGCCATGCGGGTAACTACGCCCTTACACCTACATCACGCGCTTCTTACGTTTTACGCGTCATTCGTTTTACACAAGTTTGCTGCATATTTTGTTGTAAATATCAAATGTTCCGTCTCACTATACGAATTCGTTATTAGGCGTCGTTATACTTAACTTATTGTTTCGTCTTTTCGCTTTTTAGATAATTTTCTTTAGACGTTTAGATAATACACAGATTAAGCGTGCTCACGCTTTTTAAATAGAGATAAGAAAAAAGGTTGTATGGTGATTTAACGCAGCTACGTGCAATGTTTAGTGAAACGTTTTAAATTCAACTTATCCGTGGAAACCGAATGTTGCGTACATATCGACTTATGGGACGTATATTCTGGAGGTCTAGTAAATAACAGGTAACGTAATTGAAATTCTCATTTCGTATTTCGAAACGCTTATCCGTAAGAAGCGAAATCCGAAGTAATCATAGTAAATCAACACGGTGTATTCCTTTTCATCAGAAGAATAATTCAATTAATCAGTCGTTCTAGAAAAGAAATACGTATCTGTTCTCAACATGGTGAAGGCCTAAAGCGTTCTCTGGGTATACTACAATTTCGATAGATTCATATTCATAGTGAGGATTTAAAAAGTTAACAGTTATGGATTTCTAAAGAAAATAGGTTGATATTAATATGTAACAAGTCTCATCTGTTAGCATGAACTATCTAACAGACTGTTTATTTCCAGATTATTCTATCAATGAAACTAATAGATAGTCTTAACGGAACGGAATACACTCGTTACTTCAATTCTTGTAATTTTTGTTACGGTACATGTCATTATGTCGTGAAAAACTTTCTATAAGTTCTTTATTTTATTTCCTTAATATTACATAGCAACATTATATTTTCTTTACGTTACATGAAACTGATGAAACAAAAAGGAATCATACTCAAAAGTGTTTCTTACTTTTAGCATTTATTTATAAACTCATTGTGTCATCTCCATTATGTCATTTATATATAATAACACGCTATCCTGACAATGTCTTGTGTCGTGATGTGTCTTGTGTATATATTGTGTTGCACGAGCAGTATGTGTCCGTGTATATTTCGCTAGAATTGCCATGTGCCCATTGTAGAATTGCCTATCCTACATCCTGTGCCCATAATTTAGGAACACTTCTAGCCTGCCTCGATGCCTTTAGATTGTTTGCCTTATTGGTAGAGGTCGCAAGCGCGACTGCTGATTGGGAGGTCCTGGTTTCAAATCCCAGGTCGGGTACTGTGGGATTTTTTTAATTTAGACTTTCTAGTAGTGACTCGGAGTCTAGATTTGTGCTCGGTTTATGGCAATAGGCTCACCACCTTGTTCGATGGGACTTTTAACGTAACTGGTGGAACGTGGGAGTGTACCACACTCCCCTGCAATCTCCCCACAATCCCTTTGGGGATTACAGGAGTGATGTCACGTTTTTTTTTCTTCTAGCCTATAATATGTAGTATTTGTGTGTAACGTTACATTAGTAGATCGTAGTAGGTAGTAACGCATTTATAGTAAAATTATCTATGACGTTGGTTTATGTCATAGCAATTTTGGTAGTCATTTGAATTTATTTTTACCCATTCATGTTTTATACCTTTTACATCTTACTTATGGAGGCTTCGATTTATTGCAATCGATGATAACATAACCTTAATATCTGTTCTGTGACATATCTAACAAATTTCAAACTATCAACAATGTGTCTTATCCCCAAGAAGCTGCGTTACAATCCTGTTTAAATCCAATTGGTCTATTTGAGAAATACCCACAGAAAAATTCCCAACTTAATTCTCTATGATAGCAACACGTCTATTATGGATTGGTAGTTGATTCTACTTGAGTTACATTATTAATTTTTAGAACATTGGGTGCTTAAAACCAGATGTCACCTATTTCTATGACATAAATGTAAATTGCATGTAGTTAATGTGTAAGGCCCGTAAACGCACGTAAATTGCACGTAACCTGCCCGTAACACGCACGTAAAATGCACGTAACATTTGCATGCGCCAGCTGACGGTGGTGCTGCAGAACGACAAGAACGAAGCTGTCTTCCGCGCGCTTCTCGCCGAGGACCGGGGTTTGGACGGCCGACCGTCCTACGTGGAGTACCTGATGGACGTACACAGGACTGTGCAGAAGATGCTGTAGGTGGCACCGCTGGCGGGATGGCGATTTGGTTTAGTGTCTGGGTGGCTGGGTTAATTTTATTCTTTACCGAGGTGGGCGGGGTCCAGGGAACGAGCTATAGATGAGGAGACTGAAGGACTAGCTATTAAAAATATATGTAGTAGATTTTTCAGAGTAGAACAATTTTATAACTTAATTTAAGAGCTTTCGTGAGCTATTTGTCATAAATATACAAAAAATTGACGTACTCATCTAATGAACTTGAGTTCCCTCGAGTTATTCGGACACACTGATATGCAATCAACACAGTAACATGGAGCCCACTTTTGTCACTCCTCATATCTCTTATGACTTAAACGATTTTGCGTCGCTGTTGAACGAAACTAAACATTAGGTGATTGGATAAAATGTGCTGATATGAGTAATAACTGCTCGCCTGGGGACAGCAGTGACAATGAATGGATTAATTATTGAAACCCAAGAACGTTACCAGAATCGTGCATGGAATGCCTTGTACTGGCGCACGTGGCTTGTCTGATTACGGTTTTTTTGTATGAGTATTGGCCGATTAAAGGGATGACGTAATATTAAGATTGCATTACTTCAAAAGGTCATAAGCACCTATAATAAAACGTAGGCCTTTGTGGTGAAACGTGGAAGTGTCCTACACTGTTCTGCACCTTCGAGGATTACAGACATAATTTGCGTTTTTTTGGGCGTTAGTCAAATTGCTATACGCACGTATTACGTCCATAGAAGAGTACGTCCCTCTATGAACGTAGTATATATCATTGTAGTGCATACACTTAACGCTATCTCGGAAAATTTGACGTTGATTTCTATGAAACTCGCAGCGCAGCCCCGCGTCTCGGTGCGTATGTGAGTGCGCTTATACACGTGAACGATTTTGGTTTGCTTTGGTGTTTGTCTTGTATGGGTTTTCTTTTTTTTCTAACGCTTAAAGATTTTTTCTCTAATTTATTGTCAGCTTCTGCGGTTACATCATACGTTGGTG